>VDFB02059064.1:0-12092 GCA_007258455.2 Sequoia sempervirens
CAATTTTGTCATTTGCATACATCAAACAAGACAACTACATTTAATTTGATAGAAGTCGAGACATCAATCTTCTGCAAAGCCTCTTGGAGCATCCTGTGGTATGTAGGTGATGTTTGAATCAAGTCTTAAAGGGAAATCTTGGCTGGAGTATTACAAAGTTGCTCAACAAGATCATATTCTTTACCACTATGTTGAGGAATGTTATATGTTTGAGCAACTACGTGATAACTTGGTTGGTGCGACACATGATTACTAGTGAGTTGTTTTGCAAAGTTTAAGATATGGCTAGGAGGTTTAGGACGTCCTATAATGAGAGGTGGTTTAGGAGGTCCAATAATTAGAGGAGTTTTGGAAGGTTTAATAATCAAAAGAGATTTAATAGTCAATCATGTGTTCATAACCTCAACTGAGTTAATTACTTGTTGATGATCTTCTATCGATGGGGGATCTAATGTCATCATAGCATCTTCACCTATGCAATCCATTTTACTGTATTTTGAAAGAAATCAATGATTTCATCCTCTTGTGCCACAATATATTTCCAAGTAGGAGAGGTATTGGGAGAGAAACAAGATTCTCATGATGCTCAATGATTGGATCCTCTAACACCAAAATACCTTCGTCACCGGTAGGTGAGGTATTAGGAGAAGAACAACTATGATTGTCACGATTGTCAATGATTGCATTCTCTTGCACCAAAACATTCTCACAAATGGGGGAGATGTTGGGAGAAGAAGAATGAAGATTAGGCAATGTGATACTAATAAATGTGTAAATGATTTCATTCTCTTGTGCCAAGATACTATCACAATTAGAGGAGAGATATTGGGAGAAGAGCTAACATGATTGTCATGAGTATCAATGATTGCATTTGTTGGAATGTTAGAAGCCTTAGTGGATAATCTAGGTGAAATGAAGTCCCCAAGGGCATCATTTAACATATCAAAGTCTCACAATTATAAAGGGCTTGGTAGGTATATAATTTACTTGTAGAAATAGATTTGACATTATTAGATTACTATGCTTTCTCCAAGATTAATCATTAATTTCCAATTTTCAATTATGTGTATGCTTGTTACTACAAATTATAATAAAAAACAAACCTATAGACCTGCTACAGGCATAGTCCCAAAAATCAGAGTTCGAATTTATAGAAAGGCAACAGATATCAGTGTGCACCTGAAATTTGAGACAATTTTAGTTGGACAAGGGCACCTTGGCTTGGATTTTGTCTAAAATTTTAGGTCCTGAGGCACTAGGGACAGGTAATGAATGTCTGACACTGTTTTGCTTCAGACCTGAAACTAAATTTGTTGATGTTATGACAAATTTTGAAATTACAATGTAGTGTAACAAACTAGGGTTTTCAAATTTTGCAAAACTGAAAGCTAATTTAATCCAATTATGCAATGCTTCAGAAATTTCACACAGTTCACCTATAGATCTGATAATTTTTAGTACTAAAATGAAACAAATTTTCAAAAATTTGCACCAAATCAAACAAAATGACACTTTTTCCTTCAAATGCAAAGACACTTTTTGCAAACAAAAGGTTATAATTTCTGAAATTTTGACAATATTGCTCACTATCTCAGGTCTGAAAAATGCTAAAAGACCTAAATGAAATGTTCAAAATGTTGGGTTCACCAAAATGTTTTGATGAAAAAAGGATCTTAGGTCTAATGCATAGATCACTAACATCAATCATTTTTCAAAGAATATTATGATACAAATTGACAAGGAGATTAAATTGACTTCCAACCTTAAAGGTGAGTCAATCAGCCTTGGATCTGACCTTTTAATGCCTTGGAAATTGACTGAAATTGATTTGATTTTATAGACTTGATGAAACTATGAGACCTAATCTGAAAATGCAACTTTTCTGTAACAAAGAAACTGCAAAACCAAATTTCAATAGTAGATCTGGAAAGAGCAGAGTTTTGTGCACCTGCCATACAAATATGAGCTTGATTTTGCTGGACAAGGGCGCCTATGTCCAGAGAGCTGAAACTGCAATCTTCTTTCACAGTCCTCATGTCCCCAGTCTAAGGCTTCTTCCTTGCAGATCCCACTGTTGGATATTCGTCGGTGGTCGAGATAATTGAGTTTTCGTATCTTGTCAAGTTGTAGGGTTTGAATGCAACAATAAACAAATTGTCTTCAATCTTCCACCAATATTCTTCAGATTTGTAACTTGCACATTCAAAAAGAGAGGAAAGGTTGTGCCATATAGCGGCTTGCCTCGGTCAAACCCTATGTTGGTGTTTCCACCTCCACAATGGTAAAATTGATGATAAAGACCTTATCCTTTTGAGGGATAAAGGCTAAATGACAAATGAATTATGAATCAACAATTGGATGCAACTCACCACTCAAATCCAATTTCCTTGAAGGACTGAAGTCATGCACATCTCCTCAAGGTTTGATTGCAATTTGGCTTGAATCAATTCGAAGACCTACAAGTGTTAGTACTCACAAAAAAAATGATCACAAAACATGAATGGACTATTCGAAGACCTACAAGTGTTAGCACTCACAAAAAAATGATCACAAAACATGAATGGACTATTCGAAGACCTACAAGTGTTAGTACTCACAAAACAAATGATCACAAAACATGAATGGACTTACATAAAAACATGATGAATGCTTGACATGATGTTTGACTGAAAATAATGCTCATAAATCTGTTATTGATTGCCCTTGACTGATTTTAGAATCTTCAATTTGCTTTCATTCATAAATTGCTTCCTTAATGCTCAAAATGAGAGGAAAACATGCTTATAAATATGCATTCTAATTTTTCCTTTTGGGTAGGGGCCGACTTGGGGTTGTTTTCAACACATAAAAGCTCACCAATTGAAATTTAGAACATTCAAAAATTTGCTTTTTGGAAAATGGTGCCCTTGATGACATTGTCCAATACTTTTTGGCCCAAATTTATAAAGATAACAGGGAATTAAAAATATTTCATTAATCTGACCCCAAAATTGGTAAATTATTATTATAATTAAAGTTATAGGCAAAATAGGGTGTCAAGGTAGTGTAAAATTGTCAAGGGTGACAATTTACAACGCTACAAAAATCTTCCATTACAATCTACATATCAATATATAAGTTCTTACACAGTTTTAGATATTATCTAATCATTGTGAGATCAATTAAAATTATTGAATCCACAACTTTGTACTTTCCATTTTGATAGTATTCCATATAAAAATCGTAAGCTTGTACAATGTACAATCTTAGAATAGTTCATAGCTTTGGCTCTCAGTTCTGGTTTTCGATAATGGGCAGTCTCACCCATCTTGGGAATTGGCAAGTACCAATTCGCTTTCCAATAGTTTATGCATAAAATGTATCAAAGATTATCCATTTAGCCTTTACAATGTATATTATAGTTTTACAAGCCATAGAAGTTGACTTGGTCAATGCCAAATAGATGATTCTCTTAGAGGATGTGGTGCTGCAACGGAAAGTAAGAGAGACTAGAAGGGGATTCCAACGGTCTTGTTGAGTGGGAATCAAAGGACAAAAGCAAGCCCAATGTTACTCCAAGGCGAAAATAGGGGAATTATTTCATCACTTAGTGTCTCATTGAGCTTTTGCAGGACCAAAATCCTTTCTATGGAGGGAGGTATGATCCATAAGGATTCTAGGATTTTGTTTATATCAATAATTTAATGTTTTTTATAAGTTTGAAATTGTCCAAGTATCTATTGTCTTGTTACAGTCAAAACTGTTGGTTACGCACAGGTGCTGCTTGCCAAACTTGTGATCCTATAACCGCCACAGTGAAAGAATAACTGTTGCACTCACCTCACCAATTAAGTAACTATTAGAACAGGGATAGTGTAAGAACTCGTCTAACCCCACTGTCGGTGTTTGATTTTTGGTTTATTTGTTTTGTAATTTTTTGGTGTTTTCAAGGGTTTTTCTGTTGTTTTTTTTTTTGTTGCAAATATTGAAACTAAATGCAAGATACAGAATGAAATACAATAACAAAGATGAAATGCAGCTCCTCACTATAATACTTTATTGATCAACTTCAGTGAAAAATGACTGAATACAAGCATACCCGGAAAATATAGAAGTATTACAATGGCTGATATGAATTGTAGTGAAAAAGCACAACACATAGAAGTTCAATCCACACCCAATATGATGCCTTTTTACTTGAATTCGCTGTGGGAGGGATAACAAAGCTAGGCGCCTCCTTCTAGTATTTTTCTGGTAACTTCTGGGTCAAAGTCGACCCTCTTGCTGCAAATGAATGGCTGCAAAAAGCAAATCAAACCCTCTGGAATTTGTGCTAATGTTTGCCTGAATCTCTGCTCAAAATTGTGAACCTTCTGAATGATATATATTTTTCTCTCAAAACCCTTTGATTTTCTCCACTGCTAAGCTCAAATAGAACTTCTGTATGAAGCTCTCCCAAAAGCCAAATTCAATGGATATTTCACCACCTCAAATGGCTGCAACACTGAAGAATGAATCGTTCTACAATGGCTCGAAGAAGACTGAAACCCTTGGCTTCCTTCTCTCAGACAATTTTCACCAAAACCAATGCTTAATAGAATGAATAGCACAAACTTCAATGTAAAATAAATATCTCTCCAAGAGGGGGTCGATTTCTCCCAAAAAACACCATTAATAACATTAAATGTTATTACTTTACATTCTTTTAATATTTCACTAAATACATCAAAGTTGGCACCCAATATTTAATTGACTCCATTGGCCCCCTCCTCATGATGCCTAGACCCTCAATTATTAAGTTTAAGTTATAACTCAATAATATCACCTTTTATTTTATTAATGTCATTTGAGCCAAATAAACATTAATAACTCCTTAAATACACAATATCTCATCATGCCATCTGAATTGGGGGCTAAGCTGATGAATCTCCATACGACCACATGCCTTACTAAAAATAGTAAGGGTCCCTCTCTATCAACTTCTGACTTACTATAAATAGTAAGTAGAGCATACGGAGTCCTGGAAACCTCAAACGAAAGCCAAGACTGGAAACCACTGAACTCTGGAGACAATACAAGCCTCAAAAGACCCTCTATCCAACTTATTAGCCTACGAGGGTCAGAATGATAGGCTAATCTCATTGATGACTGATGACTAACTTGGAGGGGACATTACAGATAGCAACAATATCATCTTGTCACAGGGAATGTGTTTAGGAAGTGAGCAATCATGATTTTTAGTATTCTAGATCACACATGGAGGCTTCTAGTGCCTGGGAAAGACTTCCAAGACATTACTTACAGGTATGAAGAGGATATTGAGGAGGTTTGGAGGTTGAAGAGTTCAATTGTATGCATTTCGACATAGGGAACTCAATTGTTGTACAAGAAGAAACTTGACAGTGAGCATACAGCAGTTGAAATTTTGTAAGCCCTCTCATAACTTGTTTTGAATCTAATACATTTAGATAGACAAGTGATTTGGCTGCTACCAATTAGTTTTTCCATCATTTGGGGCCTTCCAGGTAAAAATCTGAGTATTATATGTGTGTTTTCTCATTTGGATGTTGTTTGTTTTTGGTTCACAAAATCATCTCACTTCTATGAAAATGGGTTTAATCGTTCTATTAAGAGTAGCAAGTAAAATTTAGCGATTCTTAGTTTCTAAAAAACGTTTGACTAAATTACAACCATCATGCTGACTAGTGACTTTTAAAATGCACTTCTTCATGATTTTCACTCTCATTAGCCAACCTTGTGGGACAGCTTCCACATAAATGTTGATTTGGCCTGTTGTCTTACCTTAACTAATCTTCTCATTCACGTGGAAAACATAGAGGTTGAAAATAATTGTTGTTTATCCATCCATCTTTGCTTTTCCTTTTCTCTTGACAGGTAGGGTATTTTCTCTTATGACTGTCTCATTAGCACCCAAATGTTTCTCTGTTTGAAAAGAGTATTGATATCGTGTTTTCTAAGCTTTGTGATATCTCCTGACTTTATTTACAAACAATTTTATTGTACTTTGGGGTTTCAATTCATCAGAAAACACTATTTGGCATCGTACTTCTTCTCAGCCTTCACCCTTTTTCTAACTTTAAACTTATTTTTTGGATGTACCTTATTATTATGATATTATTTTTCATCTTTATTGCAAACTGCTCTTTAGATTGAATTTTGCATTTTGTGCTTTTGATAAAAAGAATATGTTTAGTTCACTCCCAATTTGATGTGTTCATTTTTCGAAGTATAGCAGTTGTAATTCTGTTTCTGTTATTTCTAAACCAATTATAAATTTTGCCCCATCATCTTTAGGTTTCCATTCATTTATTTTATGAACTGTAGTAGGTTTCCTCTTCGCTTATTACTTTCCATCCGTTCTTTAAAGAACTTCCCGTGTATGAAATTAAGATTATTTTCTTTGTTGCAATTTTTTCTTTGATTTCTTCAATCTGCATTTCTTATTAATTTCTGTTCTTGTAAACTTATACTCACACTAAATAAACCAGTCATCCTAAAAAACTTAAAAAGTGCAGTAACTTTTGTATTTTGTTAAGGTTGAGCTTTTGTACTGTTCAATCCACATTATTGTGAACTTCTGTTGCTGACATCTTTGTCTATAAATAAATGTTATCTACTTATGTAAAGAGATTAATATTTTTTGTCATGGTTTGGACCTGCTATAGAATTTGGCATTGCAATTCTAGCAGTTGATCTTTAGTCAGATTTGCATCTCATTTGTTTTCAAGTTTTCAACTATTTGTCTGTTCCATTTCTTGAGATGATGCCTTATTTTTTGAGATTCTGATGCATATTCATTACCTGTTTTGCAGAGTGGTTGGAGATGCCAGGATCATTGATTCTTCTATTGGTTGTAACACCAAACTTAATTGCAGATTTTAGAAATGGATATGTTGGTGTTATTGCGAGTCTCATTATTGGTGCTTATCTTCTTCAAGAGCACATCAGGAGCCGTGGGGGCTTCAGAAATTCTTTTGCAGAGAAACGGGGCATCTTTAACACCATCGGCATAATTCTGTTATTTGTCTCGCCTTTATGGGAATTAATAAAATTGATTTAAAGTTTGATCTGTGTGGACTACCATTTGATTTCTGCTGGCATCAAGTTGATAATTTCGGATTGCCTACAAACTTGCTTGTGAAAAATGATACTATGAATAGTTAAATAATTATCTGTTCACATGTAGTTCTGAAGTCCCAGAAGCACATTGGTGTATTCTCATTATCAATCACTAAAGAAAGGTGTGTTGTACGTAGCACGTGGACATTGTTAAGCCTGAAATTGAATGATACTTTTCTATGCTATTCATTGTGTCTTACTTCTCTGATACCTAAGCAGAACTGAGATATTTTAATATGAACATTATCCTTGTTATGATTGAATATAAGGTGAATGCAATTCGTAAGAGGCAGGCAAATGAGATGTTAGTAACAATGTAACCCCATGCTAGAGTTTTTCAATGTGTACTTTGTGATCGGTGATACACACTTCTCTTGTCTTGAATCTTGCTTCCAAAAAGGAAGTATGAAAGTGCCCATCAAAAGCACCTGTCTTGTACTTCAAATAGAAAATAATAGTTAAAGCTTTTCTGTTTATTTCTATATCATTGGAATTTGATTTTAGTTTCCTATTTTTGGTATAAATTTTAGCCAGTATAAATTCTGAGTTCCATCTTGAACTCTCACATAGCAGAGTCCAGAGACAAGCGGAGGTAAAATGGATATGAAGTGTGTCTACTTCTATATGACTCTGAATAATGATGGTTCTTTATATAAAATACTGTACTGTCTACATATATCTGCTTTCCAATATAATGGAATGGCTAAAACAAGCAGGCAGTCAAAGGCGTTCTTACATTGAGTGTAATTGTGGTACGGATCAGAATGCCGAGGAATAAACTTAGCAAAAGTAACAGTTTGAGGACATCAAAAAGTAGAGAATTAGATTAAGAATCTTTACTCGCTCTAAGGAGACCCTCTTGGCGACTTGGATTTAATAAAAGTTAAGACTGTTCAAAATGTACACTGAATCTTATTACCATAGAAACATATAAAAGTTAGCATATAAATTATGTGAAGACCTTGGATTCTTATGTAAATATTTCAGGTTTATATGTTTAAAATGATTTGTTGGAGGGACCAAATGATAAGTATAAGCACGGCTGAGATTTTTGACACCCATACTTGTACCTGCGTGACGATTTGGGGAAGTTGCCAATTTTATTGATTGGTATAAGGCTAATGGCCTCTCCTGGGCACAATATCTCCTGCTCTTTGCCCTGCAGGATATTTCTGAATGATTGTGCCAACAGTTTCTTCTTTTTGCTGCTTTGGTACCTATCGGTGGGCTATGGAGATCTTCAGCTTCTCCTGTGCAGCCTGCGGTGGACTATTTGACTTTTCTGTTGCTCCTCACTTTGGATGGGTGGTTCTCTCAGAGGGTCCTCTCTTGGGTCTCTCCGTGTATCTCCCCCAGCGGCTGTTGCTTTGTAGACTGTAGGTGAGAGCAGTCAGCGTTAGTTGCTTCTGTCCTCCATGTTCCTAGCAATGGGTGTTTGGTTTTCATGTTCTCTGTCCACGCTGGGTGTTGGTGTTTTTTCAGCTGAGGTTTGTCTAAATATTGATAATACTGCAGTCTTACCTGATCACAGGTTACAGTTCGGTTCTTGGTATTGGTTTTGCATTGGCTGCTCATAGTTGTTCGTGTTCTCTGTCCAAGCTGGGTGTTGGTGTTTTTTCAGCTGAGGTTTGTCTGAATGTTGGTAATACTGCAGTCTTACCTGATCACAAGATACAGTTCGGTTCTTGGTATTGGTTTTGCATTGGCTGCTCATACTTGTTCATGTTCCCTGTCCAAGCTGGGTGTGTTGGTGTTTTTTCAGCTGAGGCACAACTCATCAAAGAACAATCTAAGTTGAAATTTCATCAAACAATCTAAGTTAAAATTCGAATACTTTCGTAGGGCATAGTTGTGGGCACTGGCTATCCAGCCCCAGGAATGCACCGGGGGATGGATGCCATCCATCCATGTGTGCCGTGCAAACATCAAATCAACCGAGGGCTTTGGAAACTTCGATATTTAAGCCTCTTACCTTCCTCGTTTCTTGGATCCCGTAATTTATTCCAGCCGTATTGCAAGGGGGTGAAAAATATGTAATATGAGAGGATAGGATTTATTTAAAAAGATATTGATTATATTTTTTATTTATTTTTTTATTAAATATATACTTTTTATTAAATTGAAATATATTCAATAAAAAATATTATTTGTTAATATGGAAGGAATAACATTTATTTAAAAAGACAAGATTATATTTTATTTTATTTTATTATTAAATATATATTATATCTATTTTATTTCTTCATATAGAACTTTCAATATGTAATTATAATTTTAAAATTATAAAATATTTATAATATTTATAATTTTAAGAATGTATTTAAGAATGTACAATTAATTAAAGATGTATTTAAGAATGTGTTTTTATTAATATATTTTAATTGTATTAATATTTTTAAAAAATAATATTTAAATTAATATTTTTTATTTATTACTCATTGCAATAATACTAATAATATAAACACTTGAATAAATATAATAATTTAATATTGATATCTTTTTAGATGGATGTATTTAAGATAATTATATTATGTTTTCCTTTTGATATTTTAAATATTTTAATTTTGATTTTGTAAAATAAAATGTATAAAAGAATATTCTACTTTAATATTTTAATTTTGATTTTGTAAAATAAAATGTATAAAATAATATTCTACTTTATAAAGAGAATATAAATATATTCAATTTTATTAAATATTTGAAATAGATTAAAATTAAATAAATTAAAATAAATTAAAAGTAATATTTTTAATTAAATTTCAATATTTTTAAATTAGTTTATTTAAATAATGTAAACAATTAAATAAATATAATAATTTAATATTGATATCCTTTTAATGGATGTATTTAAGATAACTATATTATGTTTGCCTTTTGATATTTTAAATATTTTAATTTATATTTTGTAAAATAAAATGTATGAAAAAAATATTCTATTTTATAAAGAGAATATAAATATATTCAATTTTATTAAATATTTGAAATAGACTAAAACTAAATAAATTAAAATAAATAATAAATAATATTTTAAATTAAATTTCAATATTTTTAAATTACAATTTTGTAAGGTTAAGGTTCAATTAGGGTTAAAGTTCAATTAGGTTGATGGTAAGGTTAGGTTTAGATTAGTGTGATGGTTCTACGATTAGTTAAGGTCAGAGTTCTTATAGGTTTATAATTATTGCTATGTTTAATTAGGATTATAATTACAATTTGCAAGGTTAGGGTTCAATTAGGGTTAGGGTTCTAGGATGAATTAAGGTTAGGGTTCTTATCAGTTTATAATTATTACTATGTTTAATTAGGATTAGAATTACAATTTGCAAGGTTAGGGTTAGATTAGTATGAGGATTCTAGGATGAATTAAGGTTAGGGTTTGTATAGTGTTACAATTACGATTACAATTCAATAAGGATTAGGGTTAGGTTTGACATTATGATTCATTTGGGGTTAGGGATGGGGTTAGTCTTTAATTATGCTTATATTTTGGTTAGGGTTAGGGTTCATTTAGTAATAGATTAAATATATTATTATAATATTTTAAATATAATAATTTATAGGGAGTGGACCATGGTTAGAATTACGGTTAGGGTAGGATTAGGGTTAGAATAAAGTTTTAATCTAATTAGGGTTATATTCAATTTTAATATATTATGGGTTGCACCAAAATATAGATTAATGGTTATAATCACTTTAAGTTTAACCCTAATATGAATATAATAATCACAAGAATTAGAGTTCAATCTATGATTACAATTATGGATGCATTAAGAAGAGGATTGGAAGTATATAGATTGCACATGGAACCTCTTGAAAGGAAGGGAGGTGGAAAGAGAATAAAAAAAGCAAGGGTAGGAGAGTAGAGGAGTTAAAAGGTGCAATGAATAGTATTAAATCACAAAAGAAATTAGATGGATAAAATAGACTAATAATATATATAGAGAAATGAAAAAAGAAAGTGTAGGTTTAAACTTAATTGAAACAAATGGTACACTGCCCTTTATAATTTAATGATATATTTTAATTAAACTAATATGTTTTCATTACATGATATACTAATACATTATATCAACGCAATTAAAACTTGATGTAAAATACACATAGTTAAATTCGAAGCACTTTTACACTTGAGTTCAATGTTAAAAATAAAATATCATTAACTTTTAACACTTTGATTAATTAGATCAATTAAAGAAAATTTATAAATTTAGTAAACATATTTTTGAATTCATATGTTTTAGTATATTTAATGATCCATTTAAACACAAAATATATAATTAGGTCAAAATAGTTATCAACTTATTGTTCAAAAATAATTAATGTTAATTTTTTCTATTTTAAAACATGGTGATTACATATATTTTTGGTTTTTGGTGGGTTAACAAGTATTCTCTTTAAAAATGTAAATAAAATTGAGAAAAATGAAAATAGTTGTAAATAAAATTCAATTAATGTGATAATTAGGTTATTTTATCACTCTTAGGTGATTTTATTTACTTAAGAGTTATTTTACTTTTTACTTTAGAGCTATTTAAGGATTATTTTCTTTTATTTATATTATAGGTGTCTCCAAAAGATATCTCTCCACATACAATACATATATTTTTTAAATATAGGTATTCTAGTTTATTTAAATAATGTAAACATTTGAATAAATATAATAATTTAATATTGATATCTTTTTAGATGGATGTATTTAAAATAACTATATTATGTTTTCCTTTTGATATTTTAAATATTTTAATTTTGATTTTGTAAAATAAAATGTATAAAAAAAATTCTAATTTATAAAGAGAATATAAATATATTCAATTTTATTAAATATTAAAAATACATTAAAATAAAAAAAATAAAAAATAATATTTTTAATAAAATTTCAATATTTTTAAATTAAATATTATTCTTTTAAAATATTAATACAATTAAAATATATTAACAAAAATACATTCTTAAATACATTTTAATTAGTTATA
>VDFB02059065.1:0-26761 GCA_007258455.2 Sequoia sempervirens
TCCATAGTTTAGGCAATGAGTAGAGCACCAAATCCTCAAAAGAAATTAATTAAACCCTTTATTCAGGCTTGTATGTTGTTTTTATACATTTTCAAATCAAGAGTTCTAACTTCTTTCAACGCCCATAACCACCCTTGAACCACCAAACCTTCATTAAGCCTAAAAGTACTACTATTAGCAATGGTTTGCTTAATAAGCTTCATTATGAAATTTTTTTATTCTACAGACCTCGGACCATTTAGACACCTTTATTTTACCCATTATAGAGCCTTTCAACATATCCAACAATCACCAATGCTTGTTTTGTACCAAATTGCACAAATTATCAAGTTTTCTACACTTTTAAGGGCCCAAATTAGCCCACTTTTACAAAGGGACCACCTTCAAAACTTGTCCAAAATATCTTGAAACCTTGAGGCAACACTTGTATCAAAACTTTGAATTATAGCATTAGATTGTAGAGATTCAATCATTTGCCACCCAAACCATAAAACCCTCTCCCTAGGCTTAGAAACCCTATGTTTTATTGAAAGCAACACTTGCCAAACACTTCAAAACTTGACAACTATTGAAACAAGCCTAATATACCTTGCTCATGCTCAATCTAACATAAAATAATGCTGTCCAACTCAGAAACTCAATTTCAGTCACCAAAAGCTCAATTTTGTTAAGGAAAACTCAACATTTCCTCATTTGGTTTGATGCCCAATCCAAGGATCATCCTCCATTCAAGTTAATCATGGCCTTTTATAATGTTTCCCTCTTAAAACAAACCACTTCAAATTTGAAAACTAACATTTGAAAGAGGTGACCGTTGGTCTCCCTCTTTAATAAACTTTTACAACCCTTCACTATTAGTTAATTTGATTTGACTTAGCACTTTTTGCATAGGAAAAATTATTCGTCATGCTGAAGAAACAAACTGTTGAAAGGAAAAAACTAATAGATGATCAACTCCAAGCCTTTAGAGATAAAGAGAAAAAACAGATGAGGGAATATCGTAAAAAGAAGAAATTGGGAATGATTGATGAAAACAATCCAGTTGTAGAGGAACCTCAATTGTCAAAAAGAGAAAATAAATTGGCAGCACAAAGGGCACAAATGTGAAAGAGTTGTGCTAGGGGAGATGTAGATACTGTATTTGGAGACACACCCTCTACCATAAGTGAATATGAAGGGACACCATTAAGCACAAGCAAATAGGGAGGGACACCATCTACCACAAGTGAGTATGGTTGGACACCATCCACCACATCTAAAGTTTAGTGTACATCATCACTCAGATTTGATGAAAAAGGTATGCCATCATCCCACAAGGAACACCAAGGTATGTATCTATCTCCACCCTTTGGTCAAAGGTACACACCCAGCCTGCACCTCAATTAAATATTGATGAAATTACTAATGTTTAGATGTATGTACCTAAGAGAACACCACCTAGAATTTTGCATAGAAAGCCAAAGTTCTTGATTAATATTGATGAGGATATTTTGCAGCACATGGAAGGTAAGATTCCAAAACGTAGTTGTAGAAGATATGCTGATAAGATTTGGAAAGTGTTCTTTGAAAGGCTAAATGAGATTGCAAGATGTCAACTATTTGTTCAAATGATGTGGGGTTTAAAGTACGTAAAACATCATGAAGACTCTTGGGTTGATAACATCGAATGCATCAAGTGAAAACACTATTGTGAAGAATCTAATGGATGCTTATGAGAGTGTGGGTAAGACCTCACACTCAAAGGATAGTAATGTCACCTGATGTGTCATTACATCAACTTTGGTAAGCTATCAAATAAAGAGATCTCGTCTCATTAAAAATACAAGTGAACAAATGGGAATTAGTAGAAAAACTTTATCAAAAGCCATTCAAAGGTGGAAAAGAATTGAGGGCACCGATTCAAATGAATTATGGAAATTCTCAAGAAGACTACCACATAAAGATAAAAAAGTTGTTGAACCATTGAGAACACTAATTGAAGATTATTGGAGGAATAATACAAGGCCATCTCTGAATCAAAGGGATGTTGTAAGGAGAATTGGTAGTCAAAACCATGAGCCACATCCAAAGCATTTTTTGGATACGACTCAAACCCAATTTTTTTGTAAATTTCAAAACACTTATCCTCAAATTAGTATTTCTCAAAGATTTTTGAAATTCTTAAACCTTTTTATGTCAAGATAAATCACACACACACTACTTGTTTCTATAGACTATATATTGAATTCGCTAACCATTATGATGTTTATTGTTCTATATGTTTAGATTTGTATACTAACGATGTTTTTGTAGGATTCTAACATAGAAGCCCCAAATATTCAAGAGAGTTCTTATCAAAAAATTTATGTCAAATAGAGGATGGCCAAATATTCTATAGGACAACATGCTTGGATGGTTCATGCAAGTGTTGCGGTGGCTTGCAACGAATGCCAATATGTCAACATATGGAAAGAACATACGAGGTGGGACATAAACTAGTAGATTTTGAGAAGTATAAATAGTTCCATACACTGCAAAAGATGGGTCTCAAGCAAAAAGGTGTCATTTGGTTATTGAGAAGATTCCAGTGTATCAATTTATGTCTATGTTTCGTGAGAATCTAGTGTATGAGTATGCAAAGCATACCCATAGAGCCCGATGGCTGGACACACAATTTAAGCTATGCAAGGACACCTTTCCAGTTGGTAGCATAGTATCAATGGTTGAATTTGTAGAGAAATACACTCTACAGCCGCAGTATGAGGTGCAATCACAGTATTACAACTCCACACAAGTTTTGATATTTGTGCACATAACATTCATTCATGTAGCTAATAGTACAGAGGACCAAAGGAATGTATTGAGGGAGTATCACTTTTATATTAGTGATGATCATACACATTCTCTAGAGTTCATGCAAGGTTGCTTCTAGATGTTCTATAGTGATTTGGTTTAGAGGGGAATAGCATACAGTCGACATATAATATGGTCGGATAACTATGCAACATAGTTCAAGAATTCACGCATGTTCTACTAGTTGTGGAGGATGCATCCCACTATAGGTGTTCAACATATGTGGAAATTTTGTGAGGTCGAGCATGGAAAGGGGGAGCATGATGGTGCTAGAGTATATGTGAAAAGAGCATTAGAATGAGAAGAGTTGAAGTATAAAGACAGTGCAAATTTGATAGATGCAAATTCAATCAAGTGGTGTAATGCTTCGATGGGTCCTAGTAATGAAGGTACATCTTCAGTTCATATATTTTTTTAGTTGATGGATGATACTAACATTGCACCATATGAGGATTGTTATACACTAACAGGATTGAGTGAGCTACACTCTTTCCTAGCTCAAATGCAGGTTCATGGAGTATCAATACACGTAAGATGGCATGCTTTTGTTCTTCATGTACAATGCAAGCCTAGAATGATTGTGAGTTAGGGGAGTAGGTTGACAAATTGTTGACAAGTTATCTTAGCCCACTTCACACATATCGCCATTTGACGACATTGGAACTAACACAAATTGAATCATCATTCAACTTTGACCACGTATCAGATCTAGTTCAACCAGGTAATATATCTACTTGCTTAGTTTTAAAAATTCCATATTGTTATCTTACTTTGTACTGTATTCATAATGTTAACTAATTTCAAGTGATTTTTTGCACATATCAATGCAGGGCATGTTTATGCAATTATTGAAGATGAAGAAAATGAAGAGGGAATATACTATTACTTGTGTCATTGTGTTGAGGCCAAAAGAGAATTGGAAGCCCTATTTATAAATGGAGAAAACATCGAATACCCTACAGACTCAATTATTGTTACTAGAACGTGGCTTAGAAGGTACCCACATAAGTGTTAAACATTGGTTGTTTAAGGACTTTGACATGCATCGTAAGATTCCTCATTAGTCGAACCTTGTTGTGGCATCCAATGTTTGTTTGAGAAAATATGGGGGTAGACCTTTGAACAAGACCTTGTGGAAGGTCTGTGAGTCTAACCATGGGGCAATACTTGACACAATAAAGAGTACAGTAGATCTAGATGGTTCATTGGATTAATTTGTAAGTATATGCACAATGGTTCTTATTAATTTATACTCGTATCCACATTAATTTGTTTGATGCCAGTGCTATCATATTATTTTACTTTGTGTATCTGTAAGTAACCTGGTAAACATTGATTGGTGTCCCCTTCCAAAAAATGCATATTTATGAGCCATCCAAGAGAATCTCAAGCATACAAGCAATGTAACATACCTATTTTGATGATCTTGACAAATCTCAATTATGATTTTCAGCCATTACAAAAGTGTGTGCGAAGCTTAGTGAGGGAATTTCAAGTTATTCATTTGAAGTTAACCTTATCATGAACACCTATGATGTAGACATTATAGGAGCATCTAAAATTTCAAGATATTCTAGATTCATGAGAGGTGTTGTGTGCAATAGGTATCTTGGAACTCACAGTGAAGATGTATGACCAGGAGTGACTAAGTTGAGAGATTTCCATGCCTATCTGTAAGTTCCTTCCATCTATTTTCATTTCATTTCCATTTTGGATGAGATGTTTCTTTTTATTCTTTTACTTTGTGTACATTTGTAACTAAACTAGTAAAAATTGATTGGTCTCTCCTTTCAGAAAATGTTGATTTTTGAGCCATCGAAGAGAATCTTAGCAAAAAAAGTAATACAACATCCTTATTTTGATGATCTTGATAAATCTCAACTATGATTTGAAGCCATTATAAAAAAGCATGTGAAGCTTTGCCAGGGAATCTCAAGTTACTCATTTGAAGTTAACCTCTAAATGAGAACCTATGATGTAGACATTATATGAAAATCTCGGATGTATGAGTGACATTGTAAAATATCTGTGAGAAAATAGTACCTAAGGCATTGTAGTGATATTTGTACATGTAATGACATTTATTGAAATATTGAAATTTGGTGTAGGGGCACCTAGGTTATTGAACAAATTTGGTTCATGGAATTATTTTAAGTTAGTAAATTGTGTTTTTAGTAAATTGTCAATTGAATAAGGTCATATTACATGGTCAATTTATTTATAATGTAATAAGTCATGTTAGTTACAATATCAACAGTTAGGCATGATTAGAAAGATGTAGAATCATTTGTAAAGGCTAGATTTAAAGCTCTTGAAGGCTTAGACACAACGTAATTTTCGTGTAGGATCACCTAGTCTCCTAGTTGCAAAATTTCACTTTTTGAAGGTTGATAGGTGGTCAATAGATTAGATTAAGGTATTTTATGTTTATTTATGCTAAATAAGGTCAATCAAGACCATTTAAGGTGTATTAGGGTGAGTTTTTGAGTCTCGGTGGTCAAATGTGTAAAACATTAAGCATGCATTCTTGCTACAAAATTGTCAATAATTTAATTTTTAGCCTTTTGAAGGAAAATCTTTGAATTTGGTTGTAAATGTGCAGAGTAAATTCTAAGGTTTGATATACCATTTAGAGAGCTTGGTTTTCATGAAGTTCCTTCCAAAGCCTCTGATTTTATTGTTCCTATGGTAACTATTTGATAGAGTTGGTGGAATTACCTATCTTAGTAATCACTATTAGTTCAAGATTGAGATTGTTAACCTTGAGAGAGTATGACTTTGGCAAAAGGCATTTGATATGGTTATTATTTAAAAAGAATTCAAGCAAGTTGTACTCTGCATTGGCACAATTACTCAATATTCACTTGATGGCATGAAGGAATGGCCAAACTCCATGGATATAAAGTATTATGAAAGCAGAATGAACTTGAATTGGTGGCCAATTTATTGAAGA
Source organism: Sequoia sempervirens (assembly GCA_007258455.2). Lineage (NCBI taxonomy): Eukaryota > Viridiplantae > Streptophyta > Pinopsida > Cupressales > Cupressaceae > Sequoia > Sequoia sempervirens. The sequence goes on from VDFB02059065.1 coordinate 5,786, forward strand.
TGGTGGTTGGTAATTTTTGAATATGGAAGCTAGTGATTATGATTCTGATAATTCAAGAGAGTCAAAAAAAGGATATATGAGTTCCCTCTAATGTATAAGAGGAATCATAATCAGATTTCATGTAGCCACCATCAAGAGTGTTACAAGCCAACAAGATGGAGGGAATTCTTATATAAGGATAATTTTCAATGTTGCAGGTACTGACTTTAATACTAACTACAATGGAAACATTGAAATTCCCTAGTAGTATTTATGTTGAGAAAATTTCCTTTAGATTCAAGGATTCAAAGCACATAAACCAAACAAGTAGTTAAATCCCAAAAAGATGATCTGTAGCAATAGAGAGTTTGAAAAATGAGATAGAGCCTTAACATCGACTCAAGAGAAACTGACTTTCAAAATACAAAGTCAATTAGTGACAAACAACATGGTCGAGGCCTAGCATTTGGTGGAAGAAGGAAGAAAGATGGTTGGAACTGGAGGCCCACTATACTATATTTGGTGACAATACATGAGAGTAGATGAGAGAGCTGATATCATGTATCAAAACATTAAACCATTCTTCTAACCCGGTGAAGAATGGTGCTTTACTTCATTTCATTTGCATAGCCATATCAAGGCATGAATAAGAAGACCAAGGATGTGAGTTTATGTGGGTAATGGATGGTTCAAACTTTAGGAGGGGAAAGAAGGTCAATGTATGACTGGTGTAGGGGCACCATTCAGTAGGTTTTGTTCATCAAGGCAAATAAGGATTTTGAATTTTCTATTAAAATAAGGTATATGAGACAATTCTATTATGTATTTAGTCATATTTGAGTTGTATTAGGTGTTTAGGAGATTAGGTTTTTCAAAAAGTGCAAAATTTTTAAAAATTGCAAAAATGTGCAAAATTTGCAAACTCAAATGTTGTAAAATTGCAAAATTTGCAAACTCAAACATTGTAAAATTGCAAAATTTGCATTATGGAGGGAATGTGAAGAGTCAAACTAGTTCAAAGGTTAGTTAGGAAGGTGAATCAATTTTTAATTGGTGGGAAAGAGTTTAAAAATATGGAGAACTTGAATTGAAGGTTGGATTTTGTGATTTGAAGAAGCAAAAACAATAAAAACTCATAATTTTCCAAAATTTTATGTATTTTCAGCTGTAGAGCAGATTGTACAGCCTGTATTTCAATTAGTTGATCTAGATTTGTTGATATTTGCATAGTATATGGAGTTACCTTTCTTTTGAGTCCATTTAGAAGGTTTTCCATAACTTTTTTTGTATTTCATCATCAATTTACTAAAACCGGCTTGAACTTGTACATTTGAAGGTTTTTAGTCAATAAAAATGACTTTTTGACCCATTCCTCTTTCTATAGCCTCTATAACTTGAGGAATGGGTCTACACTAACATTATTAAGGTGTGGGAATGTTGTGTTAGTGTTGGGGAGGTCTACAAGTGAGATGGGTGTGAAACCCATGTGTTTAAAAGTGAGTTTTCTTTAAGAAAAATGGTGGTTTTGAAGAGTCAAATTTTGTTTTTGTGTAGGGAAGTGTTATTTTATGATTTTTTGAGCTTGTGCAGGGTATCAAAAAAAAATTTGAGTAATTTTTTAGGTTGTGGTTAGCTTTGGAAGTATCATTTTTAATAAACCCCTAGGGTTTAGGCTACAATAGAGGGTTTTTTGGTTTACCCATTGTATGGTGGTATACCTGAGATCTGATTGTGGATTTTGAAGTATTGAAACCTTAGAATATGAACCCTCTAATGTAGAAGAGGAATGAGAATCACTCTTCATGCTGCAGGTACCAAATTTAATACCAACTATAGTGGCAACATTGAAATTCCCTAGCAATATTTATGTGAAGGAAATTTCCTTTAGATGCAAGGATTCTAAGCACATCAAACATGTGGTACAAATGATTAAATCCAAGAGACAATTTGTAGCAATGAAAGAGTCTAAAAAGGAAAAGAGAGCTACATTGGTGACTCAGGAGAAACTTCAACTTTTTAAAAAAGGAATTAGGCTGGTAGACATGTGGATCAGGCCAAGATTTGGTGGAAGAGGAATACATATGACTAGAACTCTAGAGGCCCACCATACTAGATTTCGATATTCAACCATGAGAGAAAAAGAGGGATTTGATATCATGTATCAAAACATTAAGGATGCATTCTTCCAGCAAGGGAGATGATTGCTTTGCTTCATTTTCATTTGCCTAACCATATCAAGGCATGGGAACCAAGAAGACCAAGGATGTCGATTTTTATGTGGAGGTAATGGATGTGGTCCAAACTTTATGAGGGGGAAGAAGGTGATCTTTCTTTTACTATTGCTACCTACTTTCACAATGTTCTTGGATTAAAGGGTTTCATGATGTAATTCAACACATTCCACTTTTTGTGCCTACTATAACTTGTGGAATGGGTCTTCTAACTTGTAAAATACATGCCTAACATGATTATAATGTTGTGGAGTCAAGGTTGGGTGTTTGGGATGATGTTCTAGGGTTGTAACAGAGTATTTTCATGATGAAAATGAGGGTTTCAAGTTGTGTTTTGAAAAAAATGTGGGATGTGACTATCCATGTAATGTACATTCACCATTATGTAGGGTTTGTAAGTGTGTTTGTGCTTGTTTGGGCATGGCAGGCGTGGGAGATTAGGAGTTTGATTAAACCCCAAGTATTTTTGTTGGAAATATTTTAGTTTTGGTGTAATAGGGTGTAGAGGTCTTGGACCTAGAAACAAATCATGGAATTGGAGGTTTTGACACATAACATACTACTGTTTCAGGAGTTTGAGTGAAGATCTAGTGTTTAAAAGGTTGTCTCTTTGTAAATAGGGCTAATTTAGTAGCCTTTATGCAAGGTGGTATATTGGATCTTAATGATGGTACAAAGAAACATGGTATGATGTCTTGGGAATTTGTCTTAGGGTCTATGTTAAAGCTTGATTGATGTTTGTTGTATTATTGACGATCTCTAAAAGATAAGCCCATTTGATGAGATTTGGAGACTATAAGTTAGGGCAAGGTTTGTTGGAAAGTTCATACTCAAAATCAACCAAATCCTAAAAAATTCAAAAAGGTCTGCACAAGCTTAAAAGTTAAAGAGATATCACTTCCACCAAATATTTTGTCAAACCCTAGTAGTAAACCACCATTTTCCACTAAAAATGCACCATTTGACATCTAGGACATCACCTAAAACCTTCTATTCACCTCCCTTGCACACAAAACTATGCAGACATGTTTTATAACCATAAATAATCCTTTCCATTGAGTTATAGAAGCATACAGTGGGTGAAAGGCTTAATATGACATTTTAATGCACTCAAAACCCTTAAAATAGGGTATACAAACCGACCCTCAGTAATTGGCTTCTAAAATGCACAAAATCACTTGCAATCCAACCAAACCAAAACTAAAATGGAGTTAAGTTTGCTTCCCACAAAATTCCATCGAAAACAAAGCACAATCACCTTGCATGGAACCGTACAGTTCAATGAAACATTAAATTCCAAAGTGCAAAAGGGTAGCAATCTTTGACGAGGTATTACTTGGATACCATGGCACTTACGAAATCTCTTTCTGAACCTGTGGGATCGTGTTGGGGCCATCTACAATAACCTCTCTCAGTTTTTGTTATCTCAGAGTGGTTTTCATGGTTTCAAGTTTCATTGATGGAAAGTGTCAATGCAAGTAGTGAAAAGTTGCAAAGTGGTACAACTTTTGTTCTCACAACTCATGTGACCAAACTAACTATTCCAATGCATCTAAATAGGTATTTTTACCCAGAAATGGTCTTTCACACCCGCAAACACGTAATCACTATGAGCTATGTTCAAATAGATTAATCCCTCAAGGGTCTAAAGGAAAATGGCTACAAACTTCAACATGAGATTACGCGGGATACCATGATGCTTAGAAATTTGTCTAATCCTAAGGACCTAAGCAATTTCTAGCAAAATAATCTCTTGGTTTTCGTGAATCTCGTGAGTGGTTTTCCCTGCGGAGTCCAATTTTTAGTTGATGGAAAAGTGTCAAATGCAGCAATGGAAAGTTGCAAGGTGGTACTGGTTTTGCAAATTGTATAACTAAATCCTAACTATTCCAACATGTTCAAACAAGAATTTTTACACTAGAAATGGTTCCTTTTACACCCAAACATGCGAATCACTGAAAGCACAACTAGATCGATCCCTTAAGGGTCCAAAGGGAAAAATGGCTGCAAACTTTAGCATGAAGTTACTTGGACACCATGAGGAGTAGAAAATTTTCATCTAATCCTATGGGATCATGTTGGGCCCCTCTACAATAACCTCTCTCAATTTTCATTATCTCGGAGTGGTTTTCCCATTGTGTCCAATTTTTTAGTTGATGGAAAAATGTCAAATGCAAGCAATGGAAAGTTGCAAGGTGGTGCAACTTTCATTCTGCAACTCATGTAACCAAACAGACTGTTCTAATGCATCTAAATAGGCATGTTTACACTAAGCATGATACTCTTTCACACCCAAACAAGCGAAATCACTTCGAGCTACATGAGGTTACTCGAAAGTGCAAAATGGCTGCAAAGTGGTGCAACTTTTGTTCTACAACTCGTGTGACCAAACAAACTATTCCAGCACGTCTGAATAGGAATGTTTATGCTAGGCATGGTCCTCTTTGGCATCCAAACACATGGAATTTCTCTAAGCTAAGTTCAACCATATTGATCCCTTAAGGGTCCAAAGGGAAAAATGACTACAAACTTCAACATGAGGTTACTCATACACCATGATGCTTAGAAACTTTTCATCTGATTCCATGTGATCGTGTTGGGCCCCTATACAATAATCTCTCTTGATTTTCATTATCTTGGAGTGGTTTTCCCATGGTGTCCAATTTTCAGTTGATGGAAAAAGTGTTAAATGGAACTAGTGGAAAGTTGCAAAGTGGTGCAACTTTTGTTTTGCAACTTGTATGACCAAAAAAATTCTTCCAATGTGTCTAAATAGGAATGGTGATGCTGGGTATGGTCCTCTTTCTCACCCAAACATGTGGAATCACTTTGAGCTATGTTCAATCAGATCGATCCCTTAAGGGTTTGAGTGTAGTATGTTGAAATAGGCCATTCCACCTATTGTTCAGGCTGTGTCTCAGTGATATGGGTATGATGTAGGTAGGATAGGGAGTTGGAATAATAAAATAGCATTAGTAAGGGTGTTGGAAGATATTACTAATGCTGCCCCTATTGAAAATTCAAAATTGAGGCCCCTTAAAAGCAAGGCTAGAAGAGGTGAAAAGAAGAAATTGTTTGAAAATAAGTTAGAATAGTTTGGAAGTAGGGAGATATTGTGGAGTTTGATGTGTTGAAAAGGTTTGCAAGGATAGGGGGAGGTCAAAAGTATGTTATGGCATGACATGCCCTAGTTGGGAAAATAGCGGGTTCGAATGAAAAAAAGAGGTTTGAGGGAGTAAACGTGGGTAAAGTCAAGGAGAAACACAATTTGGTGGTCAATTAAGTTTGTGTAGGAAGAATGAAGAGTGTTGGAATAGGTTTTGAGGTTTAGGTTCGGGGATTTGGTTTGCTGATTTGGCCAAATTTTTTTGGAGGGGGCTTCAGTTCGTTTTGGTTTTGTTGGTACAAAAAACATGTAAAAACAATGTATATATCTATGAAACCTAGAAGCATGAATTAGGATTAGAATATCACATATCATCATATAAAACCACCATAAACTTGAATGCCATTTAAAACAACAAAATTTCCAAAAAATGTGTTTATAACCTACAAAAATGTAAATACAATGATGCTGATTTTCAATGAAAAACCATGAGACCATAGTTTTTGTTAAGCTACTATTATGTTGATAGATTTTTTCCAGTTATCCATAGCTTTGTTTGAGTACTTTATAGGATTTTTAGCCATATAGTAAGGGCAGTGAATTGTTTGATAAAATGCTTTGGTAGACATGAAGCGAAAATGTGGTAGATATTGAGCAGGAAAGGAACTATTTGAAATGCCTAAAAGAAATGTGGTTTCATGGTGATGGAACGGCATGACGAATGCCATGACAAGCAAATTGCTATGGATTGTCATGGCATTCCATCACCATTGAGACCAAATTTCTTTGAGGCTTTTTTTCAAACAGTTTGTTGCCTTTTCTATGCTATTGCTTATTAGTATGCTTTGATAGATTTTTCCAAGCATCTATATAGCTTGTTTGGAAGCACCTATTTTAGGCTTTTAGCCATAGCAGCAAGGAAGTGAATTGTTTGATAAAATGATTTGGTAAAAATGTATTAGGAAAGATAGACAAGGCAATGAACTGTTTGAAAAATGCCTCAAAGAAATGTGGTCTCATGGTGATGGAATGCCATGACAATCCATATTATAGAAATTTGTTTGTCATGGCATCCATCACCATGAGACCATTTCTTGAGGCATTTTTTTCAAACGCCCATTGCCTGCAGCTCATGCTATTGTTTATTATTATGCTATGATAGATTTTTCCAAGAACTAAATTGTTTTGAAATCATTTTAGGCTTAAACCATAGCAACAAGGAAATGAACTATTTGGATAAAATGCTTTGATAGACATGTATATGCAATAGAACTCTTTGAAAAAATTTCTCAAAGAAATGAGGTCTCATGGTGATGGAATGCCATGACAATCAAAAGTCGATTTTTATGGTATTCCATCACCATGAGACCTCATTTATTTGAGGAATTTTTTCAAAGATTTCACTACCTTGTCTATGATATTGCATACTATTATAATTTTGATAGATTTTTTCCAAGCATCCATAGCTTTTTCGAAAGCACTTGTTTTAGGCTTTCAGCCATAGCAACAAGGTAGTGAACTATTTGACAAAATTCTTTGGTAGACATGTATCAAAAATATAGTAGTATAGATAAGGCAGTGAACTATTTGAAAAAATGCCTCAAAGAAATGTGGTCCTATAGAATGCCATGACAAGCAAATGCAATTGGCAGCTGCTACTAGTTATTAGTTATGAAATGTGAAGTAATTGCATACCTTCTTAGGTTGAATTTGTAAGAACTATATTGTAATTGAAATTTTGTCATCTATCAGCATCTAGTTATTAGTTATGCAATGTGAAGCAATCCTTTGAGTTTGAAATATGTGCAATGCAATGTAATCAATGATATGAATACAAACTACAAAAATCTATTTTTTATAATTTATTAGTTAAACTCTTTATTTTATTTCCTCTCTATATCTCTAAGCTATGGAAATGCCTTTAATTTTTTTTTTAATGTTTTTATCTCTTGTTCTACCTTTTTTTACCTTTTTTTAAAATCTGATTTTTTTTCAATTTTTTCTAGACATTTTCCCGATTTTTTCAAAAAATCTTATACTTTTAGTTTGCCAAATTTTTCCCCAAAATATTTTTGCTACTATGGTATAAACACATATCTTTTTGTAATATCATGGATACTTTTTGAAACTTCCATGCATTGCTAATCTAAAAGGAAAATACTTTTACCTAATTTGTATGCAACCATGCTTTTGACATTATCGAAAAGAGAAAAACTTCCTGAATGATGCAAAGGCATGGCCAAGCAGTTCTAACTCCTCGCATGAGAGAAGAGAGATGTTGGAGAGTGCATCAAGTCAGTGAGAACAAAAGTGTAATGTGTTTTAGTTTGTAGTATTCCTCTATTTCTCTACAGATGTGTGATAAATGCTCAGTTCAATGATGCAAAACAATTTTTGAAAAAAGAAAGTTGTGTCACAATCCGCTTTCAATCTAGCAAGCAAAAATGAAAGCTCAGCCTCTTGGAATTAAAATGATTTTTTTTAGAACAAATGAATAAGAATGAGGTAGTTAAGGTGTTTGAAGTGATTTAGACATCACTTTTAGGGTTCCCTTGGGTGTGGGTCAAAGTTAAACTCCATAAAACATTAAAAAAATGTTCAAAAAAAGACTTTTTTGGATGCCTAGGCACGTGGGTTTTGTCTTGGTTTGCTTAGATTCTATCTGGGTTTTGCTTGGGTTCTCTTGAGTTCTGCTTGGGTGAACCAGACCTGAAAATGAAGGGCCCTAGTTGAACCCATAGGTGAATTGAACCAGGAACTGCACCACCTGAGCGAACCAGAACCAAAACCAGGGCTAAAATAGAAGAACCCGGTAACATAGATAATGTGTCCAGAAGTTCACTACATCTACTCTGAATATTATGTTTTGCAAGTGTTACATGAAGATTATGTATCATTTTCTTAATTTAATTGTTCCAATCAAAGGATTAAATATAAATTGGAATATTTTAATCAGTTATTTCATGGAATACCAATTGAAAACATGTTTTTTGCCTTTAGATACTTAGTTGTTTACTATCAATCAATTAATTCATTCAAGACAAACTATGAAGGACAACAATGATCAATGCTAGGGCTAACCAATTAATAAGTATACATGTGAATAATTCAAGCATGTACATGTATAAGGGAAGCACAAGTAGTCACAAACACGTTTTCCTTGAAGTATACACATGAATACATGGTATACACAACTTAATACAAAGTATATGCACGAATACAAGGTATACAGATGAAAACATGTAAGTCACAAAGTATACATTGGAACACATGTAAGTCAAAAAGTATACACGTAAGTTGTAAAGTATACACTTGAATACACATAACTCATATCTATTGAACCATGAATTTATAATGCAAATATGGACACTATCGATAAAAAAGATTTGTATTAACCAAATAGCCATGTACGCATACATCAATATATGTCAATATAAGTATAAAATATAGTTAAAAAATAGCTATATAGGCTTACGAGAATGCCATAAAGGCATACAATGTCAAATATATCCAATACAAAATATGTAGAAAATTGCCATGTCTAGGCATACAACAAAGGGGTCTACAATCAAAATTAATTTCTCTCCATGCTCTGGAAATAAATTATTTCCCTTTGTTTGGTGATCTAATGGCGATAAGTCCATCACTCATTTTTGTTTTTCTCGAGGAGTGCTCTTGTTGCTCCTCCTAGAGTTTAGCTCCTGGTGAAGTTTTAACTATTACAATAAGAAGTAAAGACATTAATATATAGAAATTACATTATAAAAAATGATATATTTAACAAAATAATCACTTACAGCCATCTCACGATCACTCTTCACAATGTAAATATTTGCACACTGATGTTGAGGCGTGCTTAAGCTTTGTATAAACCATCCAAATAGGAATTGATAGATCCAATAATGGTTTGATTTTTCACTACCTAGAACTAACATCTATAACAACAAATGTAGAATTGGGGGAATTTAGTAATTTGCCTCATACACTCTCCTATCGAGGAGCCGTAGAGGATAGCGCGGTGGATGACTTACCAATATCCATTTCCCTCAACACGCCATTTAGGAGTGTTTCCACAACATCTAAAAATAAAACAAAATTATTCAATCACAAAGAAGCGATCCGCCATGACTTATAATGTATGAGGATCTAATGAACAAATTTTGAGAATTTGCAAATTATTAAACTATATATTTCTAATTATCATACTTACTATTTTCATGTCGCATGTGTTTTTGAGCTTTTACCCATAGCATCAAACCGAACCATTTGATTAGAAATGCTTTGCGTAGACGTATGCGTTAATTATGGTGGCAGGAAAGAGGAAATGAACTATATGAAAAAATGCCTCAAAAGAAATTGGGTCTCGTGGTGATGGAATGTCATTACAAACAAATGTACGTCATGGCATTCCATCACCATAAGACCACATTTCTTCTAGGCATTTTTTCAAAAAGTTCATTGCCTTCTCTATGGTATTATTTCTCACTGTTATGCTTTGATAGATATTTTTCCAAGCATACATATAGTTTGTTGGAAAACACCTATTTTAGGCTTTTAGCCATAGTAACAACTACAAGGAAGTGAGTAGTTTGATAAAATGATTTGGTGAACATGTATGAAAAATGTGGTATCATAGGAAAGGTGGTGAGCAGTTTCAAGAAATGCCTCGAAGAAATGCGGTCTCATAGCGATGGAATTCCATTCCATCACCATGAGACCGCATTTCTTCGAGGCATTTTTTCAAACTACTAACTGGTGCAGGAGCACCTAGGTTACTAGTTGCCTCTCATAGGAATTTTTTGTCTAGATTGAATGCCCATTTGTAAATTCATGTAAAGGTCATATAAAGACCTACTTCATTGTATTTAAGGTCCTTAGGTGGTCACAAAAAAAAAAAATTCCAAATGTTACTAAAGATGAGAAAAATTGTAAAAAGGCAAAGAAGCATGGAATATTAAAAGTCACAAGGCAGTTTAGGTAGTTTCACTTGATGAGGGAGATTCAAAAGGTAGTTATCTAATTGGTAATATATATAAAACATGTAAAAGGTAGGCAAAAGAAAAAAATTTGTATTCTTGAATCATTTTCAATAAATAAAGTTTCTTGTTCCTATTTTCACTATGTTTCATTCTTGAATTCAGTTCTTGCCCAGGCTATATATTTGTTTGTTCACTTTATACAGGGTGTTAACAATCATCTAGTGATGTTTTGAAGAGTTACTATCAAATTTAAAAGCCAAGGTTTTTGTGGTCTATTAGATTAACTGGTCAAGGGTTTTGAGGGTCATTTAAGGCTTGAATTCACCATCCCACCAATGTAGATTTAGGATATTGGTGGGATGGAATGTATAGAAGGTTTTTTGAATGTTTTAAACAATTTGTGAGTGTATAGAAATAGGGAAATCAAGAAATCTCTGATTGAATTCTGAATCATATAGGAAATAAAAAAATTTCCTTCATGGAAAGCATGGTTTTAGGGTGGTGTTCAATGCAAAAGCATGCATGAAGGTGGGTGGTGATTTTCTAAAACTTATGTAGGCTATTTCCATTGTGTTTGTGGTCGTGGAAAGAGTAGTTTGTAAGTACCTTATGCAATAAACCCTCCTTTGTAGGGTTTGATTTGTGCATAGAATAGGGTTTTTTTGGAACAATGATTTATGGAGCCTTTCTGTCGCTAAAAATATTTGATTCTTCATTTTTGTGACATGATGAATGACTGGTTTCAGTCCTTTGGTATTTTGGTGATAAACTATGAGCACTTTATTTGTAATTTAGGCCTAAATTAGTAGCCCTTTCCAATGAACAATTCAAGAATCTGGTAATTTCTTTATGACAAGCTATTGAGAACTTTTGATATTTTATGATGTGTTAAAAAAGGCTCCTGAATGTACATTGGGAATGTGGATATACAAAGTGAATGGAAATGAATCACTTGATTAAGGGATATGTGACCTACAAGCAAAATGGTGGTAAGACTGTACAAGTGTGTAATTCTGTAAATACAAATATTTAAATGTTTATTTTGGCATAGAACCATCAATGTGAAGATATCAAAGGTGTGTGAATGGTCTCGTGAAGGCCTTGATGCCAAACATGATGATTTGATATGTTGTAGCAATATGTCCCTAGGTGGAAATAGTAATTTGACTGTAAGAACTTATGAATTTGATAAATCGATATTATGTGGATATGAACCAAGTTTGTTTCAGTCAAAAACATGATGTGAGTAATGTCTTGGAAGTCAGATGAAATGATTGAGGTGTAAATGGTTGATTGTAGTATCTTGGTCTTGAGGAACTAGTTGGTAAAAGTGAAAATGTGGTGAGTTGTTTAAGGAATTGAAAGATTCAGAGCTCTTTATCAGGTTTTTGCTTTGAATTCAGATAAATTGATGATGACAAAGGTGTGTTAGGATTTTATGGATATAGGTTGTAACATGAAATATTGGTTTTTGGTTATTTTCCTAGGTAAAGTGAATTTAGTGGAAGGGTGCCTTGGTGAATGATGAAAGAGTGGATTAGTTAGTGAATCTAATTAGGTTTCTTATGTGGATCAGTCATTTTTGTTGATAAATAAGATGTTTGAAGGTTGAGGATGATAAGAAGTATTGAAATGAGTTGGCTTGTTGTTGCCTTGTGGTTTGCAAATGAAATAATGTGATTTTTGATGAAAACAAAAAGAAATTTTAGTTGCTTATTCAATTTGATCTTCTCCTGATTCAATTGGGTCAGATGTACCCTAATGATTGAGTGTTTTGATATGATGCTTTGCATCACTAACTGCCTTGTCTATGCTATTGCTTACTATTATGGTTTCATAGATTTTTTCCAAGCATCCATAGTTTGTCGTGTTGGTGCACCTTTGCAAGCACATGCCTCCATGTGAAGTAATTGCATCATGCTTCTTATGTTGATTTTCTAAACAACTATATTGTATAGTTGAAAATTTGTCATATATCAACATCTAGTTACTAGTTATGAAATTTGAAGTAATGCTTTGAGTTTGAATGATGTGTAATGCAATGTAACCAACAATATGAATATAAACTACACAAATCTATTAAGTAGAATTCATTAGTTAAGTTCTCTTTATTCTATTACCTTTGTGTAAGTTTGAGTAAATCCACTAGCACTAGGAGGTGTTTGCTTGAAACCTCCAATATTAGCCTGTTCAACATAAAAAATCACATATTAAAATACCATTCGTAAAACAATGCTATTTACATGTAATAAATTTATAATCAATTGTTTACTAGTTACATACCCCACTGATAGGTGTGCTACAAAAATAAGTAGGTGGATGACTAGTGTATCTAGTCTCAACATTGTGACCCTGCAATTTTATTAAAATAATAAAACTAAATTAGTTAATCTTGCATTTTAGAATTGAAATTTAATAAATTAAATTCAATGAACATGTTGACTTTTACCTGAGTATCAATTCCATATGCATGATACAAAATTTCAACCATCCTCTCCATCCTCGTAGATGCATATGGATCTTGCGTAGCAACATATGGTTCCTACGTAGCAACATACAAATCCTATGTAGCATCCTCCTAAGTGTCAATGAGGTCATATGAACAAGTCGCCCTGCAAGATTGACACACATGGGTTCAAAGGCCACCATTCGAAGACTCCCCTAGATGGTGCTATACAATAGGGGCTAGTATGATCGATGACACTCTAAGTCAAAGTGTTGATCGCCTACAATGTCTCTACATCAACACTTTCCTTCGCAACAATAGGAATAACAATGTGCTAATGAGGCGGCCTAGCAAGAGGTCATCTCCCTTGCTGCGTAGGATCCGTCTATGCATTGGGCCTATCCTAAGCCAACCCCCCACCTCTCCCCTGGAACTCCCTCATATCAAAATAATTTGGGATTTGGTTCAATACGAACTCACTGTATAGTTTCCTAAGAAAATATTGGGGGACTTCACAATTGTTGCATGGTGGGTAATCAAAGACCAAGTACCACCTATCATAAAAATAGTTCTTTATCTCTTGGTGTTGGCACCAATGAATAGGAAACCTCTTGGAATTGAGGCTAAGATTTTGATGTGTTATAGGGTCAGTGAATAAAGAGCACAAATCACTTTTAGTAATTTTCTAGGGTTATTCTTTCTATGGTTGAAGCATTTGGATCACTCAACCTACTGATAAAATCCTCAATTTGTTTTTTGTTGTTCTCAATTTCACTCCTCATATTTTGTTGAGTGCGAGGAGGGTGTTGAGTGATTGGTGGGGGAGTTGATTTTGTTGTTGAGGATTTTCCTACTCTTCTTGTCAAGGATTTTGATGATTTGTAGGATCATTTTCATCTCCTACAAATTAAAAAAAACAATCAAATCTAACCTAAAACAAACAAAATCAACTTGAAACTAAGAAATTAAAAAAAAATAGCAAAAAATACTTACCTCCCACACCTCTTCGTCATCGTGGCACCATCTTTGCAAAGAAAAAGCAACAATTGATGAATTTTGTAGAATGCCTCCTCCTAGAACATGAGCACGAAAATGAGGGTTTTTGGCTGCGGGTAGAGCAGAAAAATAGAAAATAGAAAATGAATCACTTTCACTTTTTTTTTGCTTTTAAAATGACATAACGTGAGCGTGTTATAATGCACTTGCATTATGTCATTTTCAATTTTTTTTTGGAATTTTCCACAAAAGTGTAACCCAAATTCATCCACCCACCCAACAGTTGGAGGTGGTGACAACTACATCATAGGGGTAGACACTATTTGCTCGATCGTATAGAGAGGTAGTTACTAAGGCATCCTACTACCACATGCACTATCACATAGATTTTCCTTAGGTGATGAGACAGCATAAATTTCCATAGTGGAGCAGAGCAGCAATTGGAGATGAGGAACAACCATCAGTTAAGGGTGAGTCGAGTAGCCATTAGGGCTAGCCACTTTTGCAGACACTTTTTGATTGCTTGCTCAATTTATTTATACAAATATACATTCATGGGATCATTTTTCATAGCTTTGTGGATATTGTACTTTTGATTGATTTACATACACTAATTCAAATACTATACCATGACAACCATTTTTTGATATATATACAAGATGATTTAGATTCGATATGTGATGTACTCTTATTTCATGCTTTATGAATGTGTGCGAACCCTTTTCCTAGTACCTGTAAAACAACATGAGTAAAAAAGTTAAACAAGGAATAGCAAGCTAAAACAAGGATTCCCCATGAAATCTATTTACAACATTCAAATTAGGAAGAAAATAGTGAAGAACTCAATGAAAATGACAAAACAAAGATTGAATCCTAATTAGAAAAGCAAACACATGATCCAATGGGGGAATTGGTGCCAATTTGATGTGAAAATTGGCCCTTTCCCAATTCCTATGATGCAAGCTTGATATGTTGAAGATGATATTGATCCACTTTGTTGATGAAAGATGAGAACACCAAGCCAAAATCTGCAGAAAGCCTAGCTAAGAATTCAATGATGGAAATGGCTAAATATTTTAGCATAATAACTTTGCAATGTTTGTGGATGATGAAATGAGGATATGAGCTCTTTATTTATAGAATGTTAAGATGGATGAATTTTTCAAATTTGAGCAATGTGGGACTAAAATTCATCCAATGATATGATGCCACTTTTCAAGCTATGAATGGATGAAGGATGTGCAAGATTTTTTGGGTTTGTGCCAATAAATGTCTAATTTGAAATTCAAATTTTGTTGAAATGACATGTAACAGGGAAGGGAAAATACAATAAATTCCACTTGGCTCAAGACAAAGGACATGTAAGATGAATTTATTTCCTTGTTGGATGTACATGTTGACTTGAAATTTTTGAATTCAAATTGAAATATAAAGATGCAACAATGAGGAAAGCCAGGGAATTCAATAAATGAAATCTGATCTATTTTAATGTGCAACTTCATTCTAGAAAGGATGGGACATGAGATGGGGATACTAGTCCATCAAGGTTAGTGTTTTAATAAGGAGGAGGTTCGAATGATGTGACCTGTTGACTTGGGCTATAGTTTGTTCCGGAAAATCAAAATAAGAGGAAGACAACGACAAAGAGATTAAGATGAAATGGGATTTTACGTTTATTTGAATGCATAAGAAGATGGTGTTAGATTAAATCCAAATAGGTTTAATTTGTTGGCTAATGAATAGACTTCCGAAAGGAATTTAATAAGAAATAATTAATTAACCCCAATTAAGCGGATAAATTAATTCAAGGGTGGTTTATTCATGAAGGTAACAAATTAGGAAATAGTTATTTAATTAGCGATGAAAGTTTGATGGGGCTGTCATATAGAAATTTAGTTAAATGGTTAGACTAAGGGACGGGAAAAGTCGACATAATCAAGTCGGATACTACAAATGTCAATTGGTATATTTTGCGTTATACTACATTTTTCCCTTCTTTGAAGCAATACACTGGTTTCATTGAAGTTCGAAATAATCAATCTCACTCAAACCAATTTTTTTAATATTTAAAACTTTTACCATAGGTGCTCATGACCATGACTACTTACAGAGTCAGGACGAATTTTAATTTTACGTTGCGATCTCAACAAACCAAAGTACATTGGTTTTAGGGTCTCGGGAGGCTAAAAACATGTCTAAACACAATAAAATAATGAAAAACAAGCCTCAACTAGACAAAATAGGTTTGGGGGTCCAAAACCTTAGCAGGACAGCCCTTGAGGGTCAAAAAACCCTAATTTTTAGGCTTAAAAGGGGGCTCGAGGGATCACTTTCAAGTCATTTTCACACACCTCCACTAGCAACCTTGAGATTTGAGCTCTAATGCTTCGGCATTATGGTGCAACGACAACTTCCCCTGCACATCACCAATCGAGTTCAGACATACCAGCGACCACCTGGCATTGGGGCACCAATATGTGACCCTTACCCAAGCTTCATTTTTTTCATTTAGTGCCTTATTTAATGCTTTAAAGGAGCAGTTTGCCTCCAGTGGCACTATATAGCACCGCTTGACATTAAAACTGCACTGTGCGGTGTTGTTTTGCCCCATATTGGTGCAGTTCAAAGTTTAAAAACTCTAACACTGGGCTCGGGATCGGTGGGTCGGTTTGGTAAAGTGTGCCACGACGTCACCTTTTCATGAAAAATGCGACGCTAGAAAGGAAAGTGTGCCGCCGTGGTGCCATTTGCCTCTTTTTGGGCTCGAGCGTCAGAGTTTGAGTAAAATAAAACTACGACTCCATCACAAACTACGCCGCTGGGGACTTTTCTAGAGTGTTTGACCAAGAATTTTTCAAAATTTTTGACACGCTGACCTTCCTTAATTCAAGATGCGGCAAGGGATCTCTACTCTTGGGAGCACCGGTCGCAAGATTTGGCTAGCGTCTTATGAGACCTGAGCGATAAGGACTAGGATTGACTAGGAGTTGCGGGATTGTGGCATATTGTGTACACAGTGCTCGTGTGCACTCACCTAGGGATGTTATCAGCACTGGCTAAGAGGTGGCACAGCGAGACGTCATCATTTCATCTCCCCACTGGCGAGGCCACCGTCACTCTGGAGGACATTTGGCACATTTTGTGGTTACCTATTCATGGGCAGCGAGTGATATTTGATATGGATGAGGGACACGAGGCCTACGTCAGACTCCTCGCCACATGGGACATCATTTACTGTGAGGGATAGATTTAGCTAGAGTGCTATAGGGTTATAGCACCTCCCTACCGCTGGGCGGTTGTAGCTATTATTTCAGGTCTTGTTGCCCCAGACAGACAAGGGCGATATTTCAGTCCCGGTTGGGCATATTGCTAGGAGTAGATGGTCTAAGACAGGCATGTTCACTTTTCGCCGGGAACCTATACTACTAGCCTCCTATATCAAGACCACAGTATCATGCATGGACTGATGTGGGAGATGGTAACACTTCATAGGCAGGCATATGACTTGCATTTCATCATCATGGGTCATTCTGTGGTGATGAGGCGGAGCCCGATGCCCTCGCTGGCATGACAGTGGGTAGTAGTGGCACGCACACACTTCAGTGACAGTCCCCTATTAGAGGCAGGTCTTAGATGAGATGCTAGTTTTCACTTGGAGACCATACCTTGGTTGGCCCGGATGGGCCGAGGATGCCGATCAACTCTTTTACTGCCACCAAGACCGGTACATGCAAGGGTGAGAGCATACAATGATTGAGAGGTACCTGCCTGAGCATGTACAATGTTAGTTTGCAGAGCCGCAGGATCAGCCTGATGATGACTATGTAGTTGTCTTTGCTCGTAGCATGACACAGGTGTCATGGGGACATGGTATTCCTACTTCAGAGGTAGTTGATAGCTTCCAAAATTTTGTAGCCCAACCATGGGCTTATGATAAGGGTTTGGCAGATCCCAACACCACCCAGGCTTATAAAGACTGGTTCCAACCTCCTCTTCGGTTGACCATTTTAGGTGAGGATCCATATGTATGCAAGGTTAGAGGCAGATGGGGAGGTTGAGGATGAGGAAATAAGGTTGAGATTCGATAGGATCCACCAGTTGTGCCCCCAGTCCCGCCAAGTCACAGAGATGTTCATATGCAGGATCAACAGTAGGTGCTGCTAGTTCCACCACCATGAACCGAGGGTGAGGATCAGCCTCACGCACAGCCACGGGTGTAGCCACAGGGATAGGCAGATGCACGAGACACTTTGATTGCATATATGTAGGCCCAGGTGCAGGCCATCACAGCTGAGAGAGATCAGGTGAGGGCTGAGAGAGAGTAGCTTAGGGCAGAGAGAGATCAGGCTATGCAACAGAGGCAGGATGCAGAGCTATAGGCAGCCATAGAGCTAGGCTGGAGGCAGCAGATAGAGAGTATGACAGTCTCCTCCTCCCAGGGTACAGTGTCAATGTGATCCTATAGGGATGATATCCGAGAGGCAGAGTATTACCGATAGGCATATCACGATACCATGCCTAGAGCAGAGTGGGTTGTAGAGTATTCAGAGCGAGCTAGCCACAGACCACCAGAGGGTCATGGTGACAGGGGTGAGGGCAACATTCACAGGGATCGAGCTTGATTGAGATGATATCTACTTTTTGTGCCTTATGGGCTCATTTTTGATAGCCTGATGGGCCTTTTGTATTGATTGACATATATGTACAATGATCCGATTTATTCTTGTAATATGACAGTTGCGTGATGATATATATATATATATATGAGCCGATTTTGATGTGATGAAATGCGTAATCTTTATTTGTGTATGTATGATTCTACTTCTATATGTTATGGTTGCATTTATTTCTAATGATGTTTATGCAATGATTATGACTAACAAATCTATATTATGCTAACCTATGATATGATAATGCAAATGCGATGGTCCACTATGTGAAATGATATGATCCATGGTGCACATGCAAAATGATATGTAAATCATGCTTATGACATGTTTATGAATGGATGTATTTATGAATTTTTTGTAATGAATTTTTATACGTCTATACCTATGTGGAATAATCTATGCCATGGTTGTTTTGTGATGTTATTTATGAGATGATATGGGTGATGAAATATGAAATGCAATAGTCATAATATGATGCTAATGAAATGGTGTTAATGCATGATGAGATGGTTTTATGAGATGCTTAGGATAACAAATGTTATTATTATCCTAAACATAATACATGATGATGTATGTGATGCAATGATATGTTAATGCAAAGTGATATGTTGATGCATAATGTAATGTGGACGTAAAGTGGTAGATAATGTCATGATGTTATGCAAGTATTATGTTAATGAATTAAGTGATTATATACCTATTGTCTATGATTATGCAAAAATGATTATGGAATGCTTCCATAGATGCTATGAAATGATTTATATGATAGATGGTAATATAAAATGGTTTGCGAAATGTAAATGAATGTTTATGCAATGATTGATATAATATCATGAGATGTGATGTAATGGGTGAAATGCAATGACATGGATGCACCTATCTATGAAAAATGTTTATGATCAAACTGTTTATATGATGATGGATATGTAATGTGTATGTTTCCTATGTGATATGCCTATGCAATATGATAATGGTTTGTGGATGAAGGATTGATGACAATGATGGCGATAATGGTTAATTGTCATAGTACCTTGTTAATTCGGTTAGCAAGAAAAGAAGAAGTCATTTCAACGAGACAGAAGATGATGCAAATGAAAATAATGATGGTGATGATGATTACTTGCTGAGGAATTGGGATTTTCAAAGGGCCAAATTTTCTTATGTTTGATAACACACGTGGTATGATGCATCAAGGTATAGAAAACTAGGATGGCGTTGTACCCAGTGAGATGAACTTTGACTTGACAACTAGATAGAAGCATTCTTGTTCACACCTGGCATATAGAAACCTTGCTAGGATGCACTTCAGAAGTTTGAGACACCTCAGACCAAAACACGGAAAGGTAAACCTATCCATGCAATAGTCAACAAGTTACCCTAGACCTCTTCCATACATATCTAACAAAGCAAGTATTCATTGAGGTTATATTACAAGAACGTCCAACAAGCATAGCAGGAAAAAGATAATGATCATTGCCCCACTCCTATTTATCTAAATCCTCTGTTTTGGGATATCATTGAGACATCATTAGAATGAGTGCAAATAAGACAAGTCAAAAGATAAAGACCAAGTAAACAAACAAACTGATGCTCTTCAATACTTCTAAGGGATCATTGATATGGGACTAATTCAGATGATGAGTTACCAATACGAAGAGATAACCACTTGCTTACGCACTAATTTAGACTTAAGACTTGATGTTTGGAGTTTTACTTTTAATCTGCTAGACTTATTCCCAACTGTTTCACCAAAGGTTGAGGGTGACGATAAGTTTATTATGGGTGGTGTTTATTGCGGGTGCATGTGAGATGATGTGGATGGATTTTTTCAATATTTGGATGTTTTTGGAGTTTTTGCAATGTTTTGAGGTTGTTTTTGGTATTTTTGGATTTTGCAAATATTTTGATTTTCCAAATGTTTTGGGATTTTCTAAGATTTTGACCAAAAGACTAACCTAAAGACCTATCCTAGGGGTCTCGATGGCTGATCAATAGATGACCCTTCCCTATGTTATACATGCATAGACCACGTAGTTTGACTAACGACTTGATTGATTTATAGATGAAGATATACATGATGAAATGTCAGTTTATTATGACTGACTTCTAAAGGACTAACCTAAGTGTCTTGAGGGCTGATCAACAGATGAGCCTTCCCTATGTTATACATGCATAGACCACGTAGTTTGACTAACGACTTGACTGATTTATAGATGAAGATATACATGATGAAATGTCAGTTTATTATGACTGACTTCTAAAGGACTGACCTAAGTGTCTCGAGGGATGATCAAAGATCAAACTTTCCTACGTTCAAGCTCAGAGATGACATAGTTCAAAAAGATGACTCTATTTTTGAATTTTTTGACTGACTTTTTGACCTGCTTTTGGATTTTTTTGATATGTTTTGATGTTTTTTGGCTTTTTTGGTTTTCTGATGTTTTTGGATTTTCTAATTTTTTGATTTTAAGATCATACACAAATCTGATCCAATAAGAACATGTCCCCATTTTGTGATGCAATAGACTACTCCGATAAAGGTAAGACAAACTAATCTTGAGGATGGGCT
>VDFB02059066.1:0-20904 GCA_007258455.2 Sequoia sempervirens
CTCAAGAATCAACACAACATTCAAAATTTTGTGACAAGACTAAACAAGGTTTTCTTATATACATTACCTAGTCTAGTTTAGGTCTAGATAGAAAATAAATATGTGGTGATCAAATATTCATGAAACTTGAATAGAACATGTAGAATGCTTATTGAGTCTTGTGTTCTAAACCATAGCTCAAGATATTCAAAAATCATTGTTACATATTTGCTAAATGTTTATTATTCTTACAATGATAAATATAAGCTTGATTAAAAAATAAACAAATGTAGAAGAATGTAATTTTGGAAACCTACTAAAATTTATTAGAAAACTATGCTAGGAAACATGGAATATAAATACAAAACAACAATTTTTTATATTAATTCTTTTTGTGATAATGATTGCTTTAAGCCAAGGATGAGCTCCTACATCATATCTATTTGTGCTTATATGCTTATATTTTGATCTAATTAGATATTTGATACACTTGCATGATTTTTATCTAGTCTTCTCAACTATAATTTTCTTAAAAAATTTCCTATATTGGGTGCAACCTCCCACCAAATTGTGTCTATCACCAATTTATAATGATACAAAATATTACATTGATAGTATTTTTTTTCTTTAATGTAGATATATTATCCAAAGTTCATCACATGTTTTCTTATGAGGCCCCATATCAAACAATATCCTTTATCCACTTTGAATTAGTTTATTTATTTATTTTTAATTAGTAACATGAGAATTTTTAATTGGTATCATTTTCCCTTTATCATAGTGGGGGTCTACCATGAGCAAAGAGCTCATCCAATATGCTTGAGTCAAGAGGGGTCTCCTCTCTTCTCATCACCTATACACGTCTCGATAAATCGAGGGTCGCAAGGCTTGGCTTGAAGGATGCTAGCTACTCCTTGGGGTACAAATTTCATTCTCCCCCCTTTATATAACCCATTGGAAAGCATTCTTGAGATCAAAGCATGGGGTGATGAGGCCCCCAAGCAAGTCTCCTACTTGAAATAAATGAAAATGGTGTTGCTTCTGATCCCCAAGATCATTCTTAGGAGCCAGGAGGGGAGAGCATATGCAACACCACACCTCAAGGTCTACAAATAAAATTGCAATTCAATGGTGTTTTTGATTTCCAAGATTGTGCTAGGCATAAGGAAAGAGCATATGCACACATCAACTCACCAAACACATCAAACAATTCATTTTAGGTGCACTTAAAGAAAATGTGAGATTTGTCTTATTCAATTTTAGGTACACCAAAATAAAGTGAGATTTGTTCATTTTTAAACCCAAAACTAAACATGTGCAAGTTGTTTGTTTATTTTAGGTACACGAAGGGAAAATGAGATTTGTATTGTTCATTTTTAAAATGCACAAAAAGGAAGTGTGAAATTCGTAGGTTCTTTTTTAAGTACACCAAAATGAAATGTGAAGTTATATTTTAAGTGCACCAAGGGAAAATGAAATTCCTAGATTAAATCAAAAACCTACAACACAAACATTATTAGTTTCTTTCTTTCAATCTTCCCCCATCAATTGCCACATGCTACAAAGTGTTAGATAAAATCAGGAAATAGAGAATGTTAAAGATTAGTCAAAAATAAAGATTTCAAATCAAGTTGCAAACCTTAACAAAACAAAAACTTGGTGTATACCTAACAGAGGCATCATGATTGGGACAAATGTAACATGCCCCTTGCTCAACTCAGTAATTTTCCTATGTTTTACCACAAACGAATTTAATCTAATGGCTACACACACAACGATTAAAATTTTTCTTTTCAAAACAAGATAAATTACACAGAAGATAGCAATAAATTATCCTTCTCATTTCATTCAACAAAAACATTATTTCCAAAGAAATGATTTCATAATCTAGATACAAAATACATTTTCCATCTTTCAAAGAAATAGATACAAGAACATACATAGCACATCTAAGCCTCATTGGCACTAGAAATACATATGATCTAAGAAATCCCCTATCAAATCTCGGCTCGTCGACTGAGAGGAGAAGCATCACTCAAGTGCTTTTCCACCATCCTCAGACTAATTGTAGTCCCCCACACATCTACCACATATGGTAAGATGGGCCTACCTTTT
This sequence comes from Sequoia sempervirens, assembly GCA_007258455.2. Taxonomy (NCBI): domain Eukaryota; kingdom Viridiplantae; phylum Streptophyta; class Pinopsida; order Cupressales; family Cupressaceae; genus Sequoia; species Sequoia sempervirens. The sequence continues at coordinate 2,095 of VDFB02059066.1, forward strand.
GACAAAGAGCTTTGATCTGGAAACCACAAAATACTAGTCATTCCCGAGTTGGTGTTGCATCCTACATAACTAGAACTTTACCATACAACTTATCTATATTCTACGTGTATGACAATGTCGGATTAGCATGCTAAAAGGTAACACAATGAACTGAAAGTGTAACCAGTGGAGAATTACACCACTTCATCCAAAGTAGTCATCACCCCTAATTCAAAATGGATGTCACACACTCATCCACCATTCTAGCTCGATTTGTTAAGAAAAAACATATTCTATGCATAGGCAATTCCCTCCATTGGATAATCTTGAACCCTAGGAACAACCTATATACACTAAGTTCACTATGACTATTCTATTAGGTTTAACATGTTTTGCATAACCTATCAATTCAAAACTAGCTTTAGCTAAATAGACTCCACTCAATTGAAGTACTTAATACTATATATAAATACACCCACTCCTTAATATGGAGTATGTACAAACACACAAGCAATAGAGAATCCAAACTATAAACAAGAAGTGACTTCAACTTCACATAGGTTGAAAACAATCTTTCCCTAAAAACATAGTACATTTTCCAAACAAAACAAGCATTCCACATAATCATTCTAATTTCAATCAAGCATAAAAGAGTAAGATTCAACATGCTTGTAAGTATAAAGCTCCAATTTGATCTAGCTAGTTTCCAATACTAGCCTCCTTAATCATCTTGCAACTTGACAACAAATTACTTCCACTCTTCCCAAATACCCTCACAAATTCTCTCAATAAATCTCTTGTAAAACCACCCTCTAACTCTCTCACAAAAATCAAAAGAAAAACAGAGCAACTCTCAAAAATAACAACAAAGTGCAGATCTAAGCGTCCCTTTGAGGTAAAGAATGCCTCTATTTATACACAAAAATCAACATCTACAGGCTAAAACCAAGCTAAATGAATTGACACTTCTCATCTTATTTGATTCGACTTAGCATGGAAAATAAAAGGCGGAAAATTTCTATCTTAAGACTCAACAAAATAGAACAAGAAGTTGCTTCATTCATAGAAAGAAAAAATGCAATTCAAATGTGCAAGGTAAATAATCAAACAGGTCGACTTAATCCATGCCAACTTCTACTTGACTTATTGTCCAATTCAACTTGGTTTCCATCATTGGACAGAGCTCATAAAACAAACTTCTAAAGAAATGCAGTTGTTCATAATTTGGCACGGCATTTAAACTTCTTACGTGTTGTTTGGTGTTTATAGACAAAATACCAAGTCAAAGCTTCTAAACATGTTTCATATTGTTTTCAATATTATTGACTATGTCTTATAACTATTTCCACGTTCCCCTTTATGTGTTGTGTTCTTTTTACAAAGCATGGTAATTCATATCAAATGTTTACAGTGCTGCCTTTAGAGGGTGCTATTTGTGGTTGTGCTTAACACTATATAAAATATGTGCACCATACACTATATTTTGTATAGATGCACTTAATCATTGAAAACATCGAGTGCTTCATATATATTCAGTGCTTATTCAAACATTATAATTTATCAACAATAATATATAAATATATTAACTCATACGATTATAAATATACATCATTTGATATTTGAATGCATAAACTTATATACATTACTATCCAGATTAATATCGTTACGTATTATGTATAATACATACATGCCATCACATTAATATATATATATATATATATATGTATATGTAATAATAATAATAATATGTAATAATAATAAAAACTTGCATGGACGTTGCTTATTTTCGTCAGTACATTACCGTTAATGCAATCAGTATATGTGTACTTACGAAATAATAATATTCGATTTATACATATATATATATATAATATATAAACTTGCAATGGAAAGAACGCATGTAATGGATATGCAGCGCTAAAGATGTAATAATACGTATATGTAATAATACCACGTCTCGTTTGTCCATTCGATGTTTCCCATGCGTAATGGGTGAAATCCATCCATAAACGTGGAGTGCGTCTATCACGTGTACTTGTAGCGTACGCTGCTCATGTATGGGTTCATTTATAGACATCACGTGCCACTATTACGTATTGTTATATACATCCACATGTATATATATCTACATCAGTTATTACTCTTAAAGTGGTACTCATAAAATTACAAAGAACTCAGAGCACCTTATTCAAACTAAAGAATCCCACAGTAAAAGAAACCGAGAACTTCGCTCCTTAATGAAACAAACCAAGGTATCTTACCTTTTGCCCGTAACTATTGGGTTGACTTGACCAATCTAAAAGTGAGTGTGTGAAAGCTCAGTTAGGCTCATTAAGGGTTACCAAACCAAAACTCTTCTCTTGAGTGATACTTCTCCTCCCTTCTAGAGGCGTGAACCTATGCCTACAACCAACTTGGCACATTTGCAATGGTATTCCAATTGATCTACGAAACAACCATTAGCGTTGTATGTATTCTATAAGTGAAATTGAACTTGTATATATCATCCAAGAACATTCATTTATATTTCCAATCATTCATACAAACAAAGTACATTCACATTTATTCCCATCAAAGTTACAAACACACACACATGTATGCAAGTATTTCATCTTGCTAGGTAAAAGTAACTAGGTAAATACACAACGAGGTGTAACATGTATCCCCCCTTGTGAATCATTGTCCCCGATGGTCTTATGTAGAAAACATAGATAAAACACAACATATAATGACAGGACTCTCCAGAAGTCATTTAGGCCATTGGCGGAAGGTGCATACCAGTACAGAAATGTGAATTACGAGTGGCCAAAGATGTCTTTGCAGAGTATTTGAGAGTTACAATAAAATCAGTTGGAACGATGGTATAAATGACTTGGTGCTTAATACTTCTTTAGGTATGAGACATGAAAGACATTATGCATCTGGGCAAGAACTAGTGGCAATGTAATTCAGTAAGAAATAGGGTTTACTTCCTCTACTACCTCAAATGGGCCTACATATCGTGGAGCTAGTTTGGATAACTTCCCAAACTTGATGGAACTCTTTTGAGGTTTTACTCCCAATAACACCTTTTCCCCTACTTCAAATTTTCTAGGTACTCTTTTAGAATCTGCATATCTTTTTCCCTATCATTGGCTTCAACTAGCCTTTTCTTAATAATTCCAACTTTCTCTTCCATTTATAAGAAGATCTATAGTCCAATACTTATCCTATCCTCAAGCTTATCCTAACTTATTGGAGTTCGACATTTTTGACCATACAATACTTCAAAAGGAGCCATCTTAATTGTAGAATGATAGGAAATGTTAGACACAAACTCTACTAATGGCAAGTAATCTTCCCACTTGTATTTCTAATCCATGCAATACATTCTCAGTAGGTCTTCTAATACTTGATTCACCCTTTGAATTTTCCCATCCATCTCTGGATGATATGCAAAACTTATATTCAATTTGTTGGTGTATTGAATGTTGTCACCCATTGTACCTAGTTATTTCACTTACTAGAGAGACTTAGGGGACATATTCACATGTTAAGTTTACTTAGGTCTCAAGATTCTTTCTAGAAGGTGTTAGTTGTCACTAGTTGTTATCTTATACTTTAGCTTCAAGACTTCTGGATAAACTGTGTGCATATTTTTACATCTTATACTTTGACAATAACACATGTGACTTAGGTAGTTGTGTCAATTTGTCTCATGTCATAAGATTAAGACACTTGTCATAATCCTATGACATCTTGCATCTCCTGTAGCTATATAGCAGGGTTATACTGCTTACGTGCGCAAGATTTCATTGATAGGAATGCAATTTATTCTTGTCATATTGATCTTCTGAGTATTTTTTGCTTTCTATAGGCCTTTAGCTCTTGGGTGGCTATCTCTATAGCCAAATATTACATGGTATCAGAGCAAGTTGAATGCCTTTGGTTAGTCTTTTGGGAGATCTTGAGTACAATCTTGTATTTGTGTGATAGAAATACCAAATTCTAAGGGGTTCCATTTTTGGATTTATATTGTAGGTGCATTTTGGGAGCTTGTTGAATCAGATCTAAGCTCACCATTGCATCCAGAGTGGTCGAAAAAGTCAGATTTGCCTTTTGTTTCATCCAAATTGGACATTGGAGACCAAATCTGCAAGGGTTTGAAGTTGGGTGTTGGCTACTAGATCTAGGAGGTAGTTGATCTTTCAGAGCATATTGGGTCAAAACTGACCCTGCCATCACATCCAGGAGGCCTGAAAACCTAAAGATTGACTACTAAATCGTTGATTTTTGACACTTTTAGTTGGAGGTTGAGGCAAAAATGTTTTTCCCGGAGGCCGTACGAAACTCCCGATACAATTTTTCATTTTCGCAATAAAATATTTCAGTTAAATTTTTTTGCAATTTGCTCAAATATTTTAGGGAAAAAAATTTGTTGTCGAGCAAAATTCTTTTTATTAAATTGTAGAATATTTCGCGTCTAGCGTCATCTCCATAAACGGTCCATTCGTTGGGCCTTGTACTTCGGCCTTCACATCTGCATCAACGATACACTAGTTAGCATTGTAAAAGGGTTTTTGTCGGTAGTACGCAGTACCAAGTTGATCAGCGTCTAGCATTGATTGGCATATTCCCCCATCCTCTTCATGGTTAGATTCACAGGGTATGGGTTGCTTGCAGGTTGTTAGCTATTTGCATTGTTGTGGCGAACCTGTATTTATTCCGCCAGACCACATACTCCTCTCGTCAACGTTTGATTTTTTGACAATCACCTACTACGCGACTGTCATAATAGTCCACCATTAGTACATTTTATTATTTCTCCAGCTACAAAAGACCTCAATCTACATAAGCATCGTACATCGGCGGCATATTTATTTTCTCCACCGACAATCAAATCTTTGCACTTTCGGATCTTATAGCATACCATTTCTAATCAACATACATTCCTCTTAGATTAGTGTTGTCTTGGGGAGGTACGTGACATTGATTCGTTAGTTGAAGATACCTGCCATCCGTCAATGCCAAGTTGATTGACAATTTATATACATGTTTTTGTGTATTTAAAAGTTTGTTATAAACTTTGATTCACAAAGTTTTTATTGGCTAATAGTGTGAAGCTGTTAAAAGCCGATTATTATATTAAAAGGCTTGTTCGGCCGACTATTGTATAAATTTTTTAGTTTCTAACTAAATACTTTTGTAAGGCCGACGTTTATTGTGGAAAACCCGCGGGGTGGGGTGGCTCCCCAGTGGCGCAGCCACCGGGGTACCGCCCCACTCCACCCGCTCTGCTCACCCACCACCAATGGTGGCAGCGATAATATATATATATTTATTTTCTAATAAGGGTGGTCATATGGCATGACCAAGAGCACAAATTTTGACCCATTTTAGTAATGATTTTTGCACTCAATTAGTGTAAAGTGCCTTTTACTAGGCCTTTTTTTTTTGTTTTTGCATAACTTTTGTTCCAGATGGCAAAATTTTGCAAACAAAATATCAACGGAAAGCTGGTGAAGTGAATTTTCTAGTGGTACTGATGTTTCTTCATAATTTTTTTGTTTGGTGGCATTTATTTCTCATCAAAGTCAAATGGTCCAATTTCACTCCCGAGCTCATAACTTTTGCACCATTCCTTCCTTTTTGTGATTCTTGCGGCATTGGAAAGGTCATTTCAAGCTCTTCAGAGTTACTCATGCATTTTTTCCTTAGTTGGATCATGATTGTTGTAGTTCTCCTCTTTTTAATATTGTAAACACACTAAAATAAAGTTCCATAATCTTGCTACTTCAGTGTACTCTATCGTATTGTGTGCGTCTTTGGATTGATCTATGTATCCAGTATTAGTTCCTATATACTCAGTGAATGTAGTGGTTGGTTATCCATGCATTTTAGTGAGATGGAATAAACACCATATAGACACTCCTATTTTGCAAGCTATCTACCTATCTCCAGTAATTTGATTCTACTTCTAGAGACTTGGTACCTGTCTCCAGTTGAGATAGGGATATACCAATTTGTCAAGAGAGTGTCCAATTGACACTTATACAGTTGTCTCCTTGGTTTTGACCTTATTCCTATTGCAGTGTGGATTCATCTACAGTTCTTCATTGACAAATTCTGCAGTTACTCTTGAGTTGATAGTTTCAGCTCAGTCACTAGTTATGTGGCATCTTCTACAGTAGTACCTGATTCTTTCTATATGTTCTTGTCACAGTTTGGCAATTCTTTTATAACAGCATTTGGAGGACTCATCCTCATCATTGGTCTGATCTACATCAATATTCACATTTTTCTTCTTTGTCTCCTTCATCAGTTAGGATTGGGAACTCTTGACATTGTGATATTTGAGCAGAGACTTGCCTTTGAGGGGGGGTTACATGGACTTTCTTCATTCTCTTATGGGGGGTAATTTTTCCTCACTCGAGGTTTTTTTCCTTCCTAGAGCATGTTTCTTGTTTTGTTTCTCTCTTCTGGATAGGATTTTTGTCCCACTGGGTTTTCTCCTTTTCTCCATTTGTGAGAGATTGCATTGCATATGTACATGGGTACCTAACATGGCCTCATAGCCGGAACCCATCTTTGCATCTTGGTGTGATAATAATCTTCTCCCTAAGTTGCACTTAAGGGGGGGTGTTGGTTTGAATAATTGTCTTGTACCTAGTTATTTCACTTACTAGGGACTTAGGGGACATTCACATGTTAAGTTTACTTAGGTCCTAAGATTCTTTCTAGAAGGTGTTAGTTGTCACTAGTTGTTATCTTATCCTTTGACAACTAACACATGTGACCTAGGTAGTTGTGTCAAGTTGTCTCATGTCATAAGATTAAAACACTTGTCATAATCCTATGACATCTTGCATCTCACTTTGGCTATATAACCAAGGGGTCTCTACTACATTGTACACACAACTACATTGACTCTTTTTGCATTCATTGATAGGAATACAGTTTATTCTTGTCATATTGATCTTCTGAGTATTTTGTGCTTTTCATAGGCCTTTACATCTTGGGTGGCTATCCCCATAGCCAAATCTTACACAATTGAGTTCCAAGTGAGTAAAAAAATGTTTTCCAAAACCTAGATGTCACACGAGCATCCCTATCAGAAATAATCTTTTCAGGAATCCCATGTAATCTAAACACCTCTTGAATGAATTTTCGAGCTATGACAAGAGCTCCATCTGTTGAATTTCTAGGAATAAAATGTGCTACTTTGGTAAGTTTGTCCACTACCACCAAAATGGCATTGTGCTTATTCTTTGACATAGGAAGACCCTGCACAAAGTCCATACTAATGACTTTCCACTTCCTCTCAAGAACATCATGAGGATACAAAAGACTTGCCAGGTGATGATGTTCAACTTTCACCCTTTGACACTCTAAGCATCTTTCTACAAATCTAGTAGTGTCTCCTTTCTTCCCTTTCCAAAAATATAATGGCTTCACATCAACCAACATCTTAGTCACACCTGGATGTCCAGAATATGGTGCTTCATGCACTTCTTTCCACACGAGATTTCTCAACTCTTCAAAATTAGGCACATAATTGTTCCTTTAAACCTTAACAATCCACTAGGTTCAAAATGTAATCCTTTGTATCTTGCATCTTGCAGATTATCCTTGAGTGCTTGCTTAACCTGCTCATAGTACTTGTCACCCTTGGATTTTTGTAATACTTGACCCTTAAAGTCGATTTGAATGGATACCATTGAGGCAATATGCCTTCTACGACTTAGGGCATCGGTAACCTGATTCTCTTTTCCCTTGATGTAATTGTTATTGAAGTCATAATCAGATATCAACTCTAACCATCTTCATTTTTGTGCATTCAGATTTGGTTGAGTTAACAAATAATTAAGACCGTGATGATCAGTCTTTAGTTCAAATGGCTTCCCAAACAAATAATGTCTCCACATCTACAATGCATAAACAATTGTTGCTAACTCTAAATCATGCGATGCATAATTTTTCTCATAGGGCTTTAGCTTTCTTGATACATAAGCTATGACCCACCCTTCTTGCATCAGCACTCCACCTATTCCTTCTCCTGATGCATTCGTGATGATAGTGAAGTTACCCTTTGAATCTGGTACCTTCAATATTGGAGTTGTAGTCAACTTCTCCTTGAGTAGATCAAACGTTGCTTGACATATTTTCGTCCACTCAAACTTCTTTCCTTTCCTTTGCAATGAAGTAATAGGAAAAGATATCTTGGAAAAAAAATTTAAAAAAATTCCAATAGTAGCTAGCCAAACCCATGAAAATTCTAACCTCGGGTGTGTTCTTAGGTACTCGCCATTCTAACACTACTTTTATTTTAGCTGGATCCACTGAAATTCCCTCAACCAAAATTACATGACCTAGATACTTCACCTTCTTCTAAAAGAAATTACACTTAGAGAGTTTTCCATATAGTTTATGTTCTCTTAACCACTAGAGAACTATCTCTAAATGTTTGCAATTCCCCTCTTCATCCTTGTAATAAATTAAGATATCATCCAAGAATACTAAAACAAACCTATCCAAACAATCCCTAAAAAACATTGTTCATTAGGTTCATATATGTCACAAGTGCATTAGTAAGTCTGAAAGGTAAGACTGTAAACTCATAATGCTTGTATCTAGTTCTAAAGGTAGCCTTGAATATGTCTTCATCTTTGATTCTTAGTTGATGGTAACCTGATAGAAAATCAATCTTTGAAAACATAGTCACTCCTCACATCTGATCAAATAGATCATTGATATGTGGCAACGGATATTTATTATTTATCGCAACTTTATTAAGCATCTGAAAATCAATACACAATCATAGTGTCCCATCCTTCTTCACGAAGACCAATGGCACTCCCTAGGGTGAAACACTGGTTCTTATTAGTCTCCTAGATAACAACTCTTCCAAATGTTCCTTGAGTTTCATTAATTTTATAGTAGTCATTCTATAGGGCACCTTGGATATAGGTTCAGATCTTGGTACAATGTCAATAGAGAAATTGAATACCCTATTGGGAGGTAATCCAAGTAACTCATCTAGAAATATATCCACAAATTTCCTTAAAATGGGATATTTCTCCATATCCATTTCTCCAAATTCCACCATTTCTCCTTCAATCTCTAGAGAATCTTCGGTTCACAACCCATGACATTATATTGAGGAGTAATTTCTTTGAGTTCTTCTATTTTGACTGCAAATAGTTGGCAACCTTTCTTTTTTCACTCTAAGCATTTGCATGGCAAAAATTTGTCTCAACTCAATCTCTCTTGGTGTTCCTTGCAACATCACCCAATTTCTAAGATCATCACTCTACTACCTTGGAATGATAATCCACTTTGGCTCTATGTTTCCATAGCTAATTCATTCCTAGAATGACATCATAAGATTCTATGGGTGCTATGTACAAGTTTAGTTCATTTGAGAAACTAGGAAGTTCTACCCTAGCTTTGAGCAAGCATTGCTTCACCATTGCTCTTGTCTAGTTTGCATACTCAACAACCCAAGAATTTTCCATAAATCCAAATTTTCTAGATATTTTATTAGTATCAATAAGTATAGATATAGGTATACCAAATAAAATACCTGGAGTTTCCATTGGCGTTTCTTGATATTCAACTTGTCAATTGTCCAAGGTTGCATGGATCTTCTATTGAAATTCCCTCCAGTATTGTTGAAATTGTTGTTGTTGTTTCCTCGACGATCTCTTCTTGGTTTGTTCCAGTTGTTACAAGATCCCTTATTTCCTTTCCTTTGACACTCTTGTTTCGCCGGCAGGAAACTTAACGACACCGAGTTTGCCCGGGACCCGGACTTTAACAGTTTCTGCTGCTCCTGGTGGTTGGAGTAGCGAGGCTTCTGCAGCACATTGCGGCGCACCATGCTGGTGCCCGGGGCAATGGATCCGGTAATCGTGCTGCCAAATCAATCAATTTTTGGTCATAAAGAGTTGGGGTAGCCATCTTTTCTAAAATATTTCAGCAAACTCATTCCAAGTTAAATTTAGAGAACTAAGACCAAGTTCCATATTTTTGTTCATCCACCAGTTAGAAGCTTCTCCTATTTACTAGAATGCACCCCATACAACTTTGGTGACCCAAAAATAGTTTATAATCTCAAAATATTTTTCTATTTAGATTAACAAAGCCTCATCCTCATCTCCGCTAGTGATTCCCTCAAATTTTTGCAGTGTAACTTTTCTCATATCCCTGGACAACTCAGTTGCCACACATTTTCTTTTGCTACTTTCAGATTTCGACACAGATTCTTCTTCCCTATGTCAAATTGATTGATTAAGGTCATGAGAATTATCTCCTTCATCATCATTAGTTTTTTCTTCCTCTTCACCTAATTGAATTTCTTATTCTTCTTTTTCTTTCCTTTTCACTTCTTGTTCAAGATTTTCTATCCTTGCCCTAGTTTCATCCATGATGGCCAAGATGCAGTCCAACTTGGTTTCAGTATTATCTGGACCTTGTCCAACTTCCTGACTTTCTCTAGGATTAGTCCTTGTTCTCACCATCCTTTCAAGAAAAATTTATACCTAAAGGTTCATCTATATTAGATCATATCATGGTTCACTTATTATATTGAAAACTTTTCAAAAGAGCAAACATTCATACATGAGAAATTATATTTTGCTCACAAGTTTTGATATAGAAAATAACTTTTCATTTATTCATAAGGATTTAAATTTCCTTTCATTTACATTGAATGAATATTCAAATAGTCAAGAGGAGAATATCCATAGGATTCACTCTCAGATACATAGCTTAATGGGGTATACTCAGATTTTTGTTCATCTCTAATCTACTCTTCTCTATCTCAAAAAGGATATATCCCTCAGATTTATTTGTTGATACATAATTTTGAGGTACATAACCTTCTGACTCACCACTTGAGGCTATAATAATTATTTCATCCATTGGTAAAACACAAGGATCTCTAAACAACATAGCTGGACGGATGCTACATTTAAAGGGCATATCCCTAGAAAGTGATAGTGACTTCGATTTTGTCAAAGAGACGAGGTAGATAGTTGAATTTTGCCTCATTTCTCATCCTTCTCTTCTCTTAGATTATTCTCAATAGAGTGTGACTAATTTTCTCGGCATCACTTAGCCAGATGGCATTGTCATAGTTAGTTCCCTCTATGGTACGAACAAGGGCTTCCTTTTCCTTCTTGGCCCTCAGGTAACGCTCATTCCTAATTACTAACTTTCTTGCAGTTAACCTAAGACACAACATCTTGGCACAAGAATTTACCAAACATTAGATTCACATGTAATGTTGGAAGGGAAAAAATAGTGAGCACATAGGTTCTAGAGCTGAACCTGGTAGCTTTGATACCACGTGTAACATGCCCCTTGATCAACTCAGTAGTTTTCTGATGTTTTACCACAAGAAAATTTAATATAATGGCTAAACACAGGGTGATTAAATTTTTTATTTTCAAAACAAGATAAATTGCACATAAGATAGTAATAGATTATCCTTCTCATTTCATTCAATGAAATGTACAATATTTCCAAAGAAATGATTTCATAATCTAGATACAAAATACATTTTCCATCTTTCAAAGAAATGGATACAAGAACATACATAGCTCATCTAAGCTTCATTGGCACTAGAAATACATCTGATCCAGGAAATCCCCTTTCAAATCTTGGCTCGCTGACTGAGAGGAGAAGCATCACTCAAGCACTTTTTCGCCATCCTCAGACTAACTATGGTCCCACATCTACCACATGTGGTAAGATGGTCATACCCTTTGATGAAGAGCTTTGGTTTGGAAACCACAAAATACTAGTTGTTCTTGAGTTGTTGTTGTGTCCTACATGACTAGAACTTTACCATACAACTTATCTATATTATATGTGTTTGAAAATCTCGGACTAGCATGCTAAATGGAAACACAATGAACTGACAGTGTAACTAGTGGCGAATTACACCACTTTGTCCAAAGTATTCATCACCCCTAATTTGGAATGGAAGTTACACACTCATCCACCATTCTAGCTCGATTTGTTAAGACCAAACATATTCTATGCATAGGAAATTCCATCCATTGGATAATATTTAACCCCAAGACAACCTATATACACTAAGTTCACTATGACTCTTCTATTAGGTTTAACATGTTTTCCATAACCTATCATTTCAAAACTAGCTTTAGCTATATAGACTCCACTCAATTGAAGTACAAGTAACACTATATATAAATACACCAACTCCTTAATATGGAGTATGTACAAACACACAAGCAATAGAGAATCCAAACTATAGACAACAAGTGACTTCAATTTCACATAGGTTGAAAACAATATTTCTCTAAAAACATAATACATTTTCCAAACAAAACAAGCATTTCACATAATCATTCTAAATTCAATTGAGCATAAAAGAGTAAGATTCAACATGCATGTAAGTATAAAGCTCCAATTTGATCTAGCTGGTTTCCAATACTAGCCTCCTTAATCAACTTGCAACTTGACAACAAATTACTTCCGCTCTTCCCAAATACCCTTCACAAATTCTCTCGATAAATCTCTTATAAAACCACCCTTTAAATCTCTCACAAAACTCGAAAAAGAAAAGCAGAGCAACTCTCAGAAAATAACAATAGAGTGTAGATATGTGTCCCTTTGACGTAAAGAATGCCTCTATTTATACACAAAAATCAACATATATAGGCTAAAAACAAGGTAAATGAATTAACACTTCTCATCTTCTTTGATTCGACTCAGCATGGTAAATAAAAGGTGGCAGATTTCTATCTTAAGACTCAACAAAATAGCATAGCAAGTTGCTTCATTCATAGACAACAAGAATACATTTTAGATATGCAACCTGTAAATAATTAAATAGGTCGACTTAATCAATGCCAGCTTCTACTTGACTTATTCTCCAATTCAATTTGGTTTCCATCATTGGACAGAGCTCATAAAATAGACTTTTAAAGCATTGCAGTTATTCATAATTTGGCGCCACGTAAACTTCTTACGTGTTGTTTGGTGTTAACAAATAAAATACCATGTCAAAGCTTCTAAACATGCTTCATATTTCTTTTAATATTCTTGTCTATGTCTTATAACTATTTCCACATGCCTCTTTATGTGTTGCATTCTTTTTATAAAGCATGGTAATTCATATCAAATGTTTACAACGTTGCCTTTAGTGCGCACTATTTATGGATGTGCTTAACACTACATAAAATACGTATGCCATACAATATATTTTGTATAGTATGCGCTTTTAAGCATTTAATATGTATTCAACACTTATTCACACATTATAATTTACCAACAATAATATATATATATATATATATATATATATCAACTCATACAATTATAAATATATGCCATTCGATATTTGAATGCATAAACTTATATCTATTACTATACAGATTAATATCGTACATGTATATATATACATACATACATATGTATATTTATACAAATATTAATATACTTGTGCTGGAGCATTTGCCTTCACATCAACACATACACATATATCAATATATATATACACATATACATATATATTCATTTATATATATATATATAGATATATATATATATATATATATATATAATAAGCACTTTCAAACATGTACACAAAATCACATCGACTAACATATATAAGAAAGATATATATACATGTCACTTTTTCCATTTGGTGTTCCCATGTATATGGTAATTCATCCATGAGCATTCGTAGATACATCTATCTATGTATACTTATGTACATCTTTACTCATATATGAGTTCATCATAGACATGTGTATATGTATGTGTATATACATCTTATGTATATATCTCATCGATTGTACTCTTAAAGTACTCATAAATACAAAGAAACTCAAAAACCTTATTTGAAAGCAAGATCCCACAATCAAAACAAAACCTCTCCTTAACAAACAAACCAAGGTATCTTACCTTTTTCCTGAAACTATTGACTTGACTTGACCAATATAAAAGTGTGTGAAAGCTCAATTAGACTCATTAAGGGTTACCAGACCAAAACTCTTCTCTTGAGTGATACTTCCCCTCCCTTTTGGAGGTGTGAACCTGTACCTGCAGCCAACTTGGCACATTTGCAAAGGTAGTCAATTAATCACAAAATAATCATTTGCAATATATATTCTATAGTCAGAATAAAGAAATATATATATATATATAATCCAATTGAATCAACCATTTATTCATTATATTTCCAATGATTCATACAAATAAAGTATTCTCATTTATTTTCATCAAAGTTACAAACACACACACACATATGCAAGTGTTTCATCTAGTTGGGTAAAAGTAACTAGGTAAATATACAACGAGGTGTAACAACAAAAGTTTCACACTATCACTAAACAAAAGCGTTGACCTTCTACAAAAATGTTGAGCTTTGATCAAAGGCGTCACACCGTCTTTGCAAACAAAAATAACACGTTAGAACAAAAGCACCACTTTAGGACAAAGGTATCGATCTTTTGATTAAAAAATGCATCAAAGTTCTGCAAAAGAGTTGCTCTTTGACAGAAGCATTGAAGATTCCTGTAAGCAAATAAACATTAAACAGTTAGATGTGTCGAGCTTTAACAAAGGCATCGAACTTTGATCTGCAAATGCATCGATATTTTGCAAAGGTGTCACATTGTATTAAACAAAAGTGTCGAACTGTCTCTATAACCTACAAGGTTGACAAAAATTCACAAAATGGTTAAAACAGGGATGTGGGTCCCACTAGGCGTGCCAAAATGTAATAGGGGAATATGAAAGCATAGATAAAAGCATAATTGAATCTACTAGAGTCTAAAAACACTAAGAATTTATGAAATTGAGATCATACAAACCCATATTCGATGAAATTAATTTGTAAAGCTTCAAATGATGTAATATAAATAAATGAACTCAAATCAAAGCAATTAAACCAATTAGAAAATGAAAACCTTCAATCCCATTGTGGATTGATGCAAATTTGTAATGTGGATTGCTCAATTGTGCATAATCCATGATTGCAAAAGCTTGATGAGAGGGGTGATTCACAAAATAGGTGCACTAAAATGCTCAAGATTGGCTCAAGAATTCTAGAGAGTATCTATTCTTATGAGGATTTTGAGTGAATTTCATATTTGAAAGGCTTGTTTTATAGATTTTAGGTATTTTGATCAACAGTGGAGATTCAATCTGAGGATCAATGAATGAGTGGAATCAAGGAGATGGGGGAGGATCAATGGATGAGGATTCATGAGAGCCCAAAATATCCCTAATTTCATGGAAAAGAGGTTGGATATATTTTGAATTGGAAGTAAGAATTTGAATTTGAATTGAGAATATTCTCTTTTTGAAAAGGGAATATTCTTTGTGTAAGTTGGAGGGTTGGAGGAAAATTAGTCAATTAAATAATTATGAAAAAAAATTATGTGGATGAGAGGAATTAATATTTTTAATTAAACAATTGGGATTTTTTTAATCAAGTGGGATTATTAGTGTTAAATTGATGAATTAATCAAATAACCTTAATTATTCAATCAATAGGGGAATAAAGTGAATTTATTCAAATAATTGGGAATTATTTAATTGAATGGAGGAATTAGATGATAATGATGGAAAATGATGTTAGTAAGTGAAATCGAGATGTGTGATATACTTAAGACATTTTTTAGGTGTCTACAAACATTATGTGTCTTCTTACAAGGAATGAAATGCGCCATCTTGGAAAACCAATCCACTACTCTAATACAAATATAGAATCATGTCCTCTCTATGTCTTTGGTGATTCTAATATGAAAACCATGTTGATATCCTTCCAAGGTCTTTTTGGTACTGTTAGAGTTTTATACAATCCATTATTTTGACTACTCCCTTTTGCAACTTGACAGGTTTTACATTCTTGAATAAATTTATTTACATCCTTATAAATTTGAGGCCAAAATAATGTTTAGTTACCAAGGTCATTGTCTTGTCTATACCAAAGTGTCTTTTTAATCCACCATTATGTTTTTGCTTGATCAAATTCTTGCACATTAAGCTCCTAGTAATTCACAATGTTAAATAACATATAATCTTGAATGAAATAGTCTAGCCACTTGTTTATATCTATCACTACCCATTCTCTACTTGCTTTCTCGACTTTCACAAAATCTAGATCATCCTTATACAGGTGGTTTAGCTCTTCAAATCCTATCACATCTACCTTCATCTTTGTTAATAGGTTTCTCCTTCTACTTTGTGCATCCACAACCTTGTTTGACTTTCCACTTTGATGTTTCAATACAAATGTATAACTTTGCATGAACTCTACCAACCTCATGTGTCTTAGGTTCAGTTTACCTTAGTTGTTCAGATATTTTAGGTTTTTGTCATTAGTATACAACATTAATTCCTTCAACAACAAATAATGTCTACACTTCTTCAAAGCTTGAATTATGACATAGAACTCTTGATCATAGACTAAATATCCCTTCCTTGCATTATTCAACTTCTCACTGAAATATGCTATTGGTCTACTTTCTTGACTCAACACTACTATTGCACTTCCACTAGCATCACAATCAACCTAAAAGTCTTTGTCAAAATTGGAAAAAGCTAACACTGGTTGTTATGTTACCTTTTGTTGAAAAACACTTCAAAACTCTTTTTTGCTCCTGATATCTAGTTAAATTCCTTTCTATCTCCTCTTATTGTTTCTATCATTTGTCTACATATAGCATTGAAAATCTTTATGAAATTTCTATAGAAACTAGCCAATCCATGAAAATAGCTTACATCCCTAATGTTTACCGATGTTGGCTACTCTACAATCACCCTTACTTTCTTTAGATATATCTTCAGTCATTCCACGGAAATGGCAAGTCCCAAATAGATAAATTTAGTTTTCATGAAACTACACTTCTTGATGTTTATTAACAAATTTTCTTATCTCAACTTCTGAAACACTTGTTTGATATGCTACAAATGTTCCTCTTTTTTCCTAATAAAAATCAAAATATCATCCAAGTAAACAATAACAAACTTACCCAAGAATTATTTTAGATCCTTGTTCATTAATCACATGAATATACTTGGTGTGTTGGTCAATCCAAAAGGCATTACTAACTACTCATACAACCTTTCATTAGTCTTGAATGCATTTTTCTATTGATCTCCTTCTTTGATTCTGATATGATGGTATCCACTTTTGGTGAAGTACTTTGCACCACTCAATCCATAATATCATTCATTCTTGGTAATGAGAATCTATTCTTATATCGATATTGTTGATAGCTCTTGATTCTATGCACATCCTCCATTCTACATATTTATTTGGTGCTAATTTTATTGTTTTTACCGCACATTGGCTTAAAATTTCCTAGATTAATCCTTTCCTCATCAAATCTTGCACTTGTCTATTGAGATCCACATTTTTTGCTAGTGTCATCCTATGTGCCACTTCTTTTGGTAAACTCACTCCAAATGCAAGATCTATGTAATGACTTATACTCTAGATTGGGGGTAATCCTTCTAGCACATTCTTTGATACAATATCTTTATATTTTGACAACATTTCAAAGACTTACTTCTATGGTGGTTCATTTGCCTTTGTGGTGGTATCTTTGTATTACATTTGCAACTTTTTTCATTTTCCTCGAGATTAATACAAAACACAAGTTCTCACATCTCATTCCATCTAAAAAATTCCTTTCCACATCCACCAAATAGATTTTGGACTACACACGTCGCTCATATGCTCCTCCTTTAAAGGAGTTAGGATATGATTATTCTTATTCAAGGTCATAGTGTAGGTATTATTTCTTCCATCCTGGATTTATTTCCTATCATAATGCTAGGGTCTTCCCAACAACATACGGCATGCATCTATTGGAATACTATCACCCAATACCTCATCATTATATTATCCTATATGAAATTTCATCACATTTCTCACTTACCAATATCTTGTGATCATTTTTAATTCATGCAATATTATAAGGGTTTGAATGTTTTATTCTCTTCAAATTCAAATTCATCGCCATTTCTTCAAAAACCAAAAATTTTGTACTACTATTATCAATGATAATTTTACAAGTTTACTTCCCTATTTACGTATTGTTCTAAAGAAATTTTCCTTTGTGTCAGTTCCTCAGTTGTCTTAGTTTACAACAAAGATCTCCTCATGACCAATGACTCCATTTTTAGGTTTTCTAATAAATCCTAGTGATCCAACAGATTCCTCCTCCACATATGTTTCTCTTGCGCTATTCTCTCCTCTTTTACTAGCATTCCGTTGATGACATTTAAATCCTCTATCACCCCACTAATATCCATCATTTTGGTAGGTATTGTTACTTCCTCTATGATTTTAGTAAGAATTTTAGTCACTCCTCCCTTGGAAATTAAATTCACTTCTCTCATCTTTTTGGTATGGACTTCCCTCCCTTTTTTGCTTCACATATGATCTTGTTTTGCCACGATGTGGTCTATCTCTTTGAAATATTCCTCCTATACCTTTTTTCCTTTGTTCAAATCTTTTGTTTAATTTTTCTTTAAATTTTAGTGTAAATTGATAGGCTTCTTCTACTGTTGTCATCCTTACTAAACTTAATCCTTCTTAGATGTTTTCCTTGAGGCCATTCATGTATCACATAAATTTCTCCTTACTAGCTTCATTATGACATGTTTTGATGATCATCTTATGGAAATCCTCAGTGTAATCCTTCACTATCTTCTCCTTTTTTCTTAGGTTTTGCAATCTCTTCATCATTTCTAGCTCATAATCAATAGGTATGAATTGATTCTTTGGCTTTGTCATCATCCTATCCCATTTTGTGATTCTTTATTTTTCTCTTCTATTGATATCTAATTGCAATGCTCTCC
>VDFB02059068.1:0-33941 GCA_007258455.2 Sequoia sempervirens
TTCTTCTATTTATTAAATTGGCACATTTAATGACTGTTTCAGCGCTTTTAAGGTGTGTTTGAGCGCATTTGTTGTCTGTTTCTATGCATCTCGAGCCTATTTTTCTGTAGTTCAGTCTTCTTTTAGCGCATTTAAGGATCGTTTTGGCGCATTTAAGGTCTGTTTCAGCGCTTTGAAGGTCTGTTTCAACGCTTTTAAGGTCTGTTTTAGCACTTTTAAGGTCTGTTTTTACACTTTTAAGGTCTGTTTCTACGCTTTTAAGTTTTGTTTCGGGTCATTTAAGGTCTGTTTCTGCGCATCTGATTGTAACAATTTTTTTTTTTTGAGTCTGACGCCTTTCGCAGACAGAATTCTCTTTGGTTAAAAAGAAGCAACCCTAGGATAGTCACATCTGGATAAAACTGATCAATCCTAGGATAGGCATGGAACTTAAAATGAAGCAATCTAGGATAGACATCATACAATGATTTTTGCAGTTAAAATTGGACAAACTTGTTTTTGGTGAAGCAATATCTTCACTTAGATTAGATCATCATGATTTGGGTTTTAAAAAGAATATTTGTTTGCTTTGTCTGTGGCAATAGGTCTATGCTCTCCCCTTAACTGGGTGATCAGAATACCAGACTTGCCTTTTCAATTTCATGCAAATTTCATGCTTTAATTACATCCTTTAGAGAGCCTACCGTAGTGGGAAAAAGTACTCACCCTACGGGAACGACTCAAGTGGGTTCAAGTCAAAGCCAGACTATTCCACCCCACTATAAAATTTAAAGTAAATCTGGGGAAACCCTCTTTTACCGGAAGTGTGCAAGATAACCATCCCCAAAGCCTTTGTTCTAAAGATTGGGAGGTCTCCTGAGGGAGTTTATTATTGCCGCACCGAATGGAAAACCTTACTACAAACCTAGTGTAGTAGCCAACCAAGTCAGTTTCAAAACATTCTAATAATCACAGTGCAAGGGGAGGGAAGAATCTGCCCCCAAGATACTCACCATATAACTGCCAAGGATTGTTTGCTCGGGAGATCCGGTATCCACTTCCGTCACTCTAAGTACGTACCTAGAAAAGACAAAAACATGGGCGCCCTTTCGGGGGTGACATGGCTGTGTGAGTCGACGCAGTTCTAAGATGTGGGCTATTGATTACTAGAATGACCTACTTGAGTACTAAGAGTGAGTCTGTCTAAATCTGTCTTTCATGTGCTAAACCTGTGAAAACATTTGCTGAAAAACATTGTTCTTGATCAAACACTTGATGTTAGTATAGGGTTTTAACAACAACTGTCTTTCAAAATGTTTGTTGTATCTTCCATTACATTAACTCAGATAAAAGATCATCCGAAATGAACATGAAGAACAACAATTGAAAACTTTCAAAATACATCTTTGGTCCAATAACATTCTCAACATTTATCCTCATGCTTAGGAAGTGGAAATCAACAAAGTTTGTCAAGAAATAAATTTCCACTAGAATCAAGAAACCCAAGAAACAATTAGGGTACAAGAAGGCATTGCAAAGAAGAAAAGTTTTGTACAAAATTCGTCACGTCTTGCTTCATTTTCATGGATTTCTTCATAGATACCAAGACTTCGTTAGGGGGTTCACTGACGAGTATGCTGTAGATCCCTTGGATTCTCAAGCTTATTATCAAAGATTAGCTCTATCTCAATGGCATAATCTTAATCAACCTCTTGAGTTTGACAATATACCACAAACTGCTATTGAGTATTCCTCACATCCTAGTCAAATCCTCCAATGATCTTGAATTCTTCCTTCAAAAACAAAGATCAAATCTTTTAGAGTGCATCTTCCAAAACAAATTTTCTGATTAGTGATTCAACTTCCCCAATAGGATGTTGACATCCTTCATCATCGGAAGCCATAATCAAGAATTAGGAAACATCTTTGATCATATCATAAGATTCCCATCTTATCAGATCAAAATAGCATCATTGTCGCACTCATCAAAACTGTGATCTAAGTTTAGAAGATTTCTTCAAAATAACATGCCTATCTTCACAAGGTCTCAATACATCAAATTGAGGGAGGAAAACCAACAAGAAGGTCATACTCAAAGCACTCAAGAAGAAGGTGAAACCAGTAATCCTCTCTACAGTATGAGTCATAATCCACTTTTCAACAACGACATGGATATCAAAGAAGAAAATCCCTTCCACAAGTACAAAGCCATAAACAATACTACTGTCGATAGTGATGATGAACATGAGGATGAACGCCACCTTAGAGAAGTTGAGCAAGATCGAAAATTTCACAAGGCCATAGAAAAGATCTTGCAACGCGATAAAGAAAAATATTTCCTCTATCTAGCTGACCAAGGAGCTAAATTGCCACATGACTTTGATACTGAGATTTTGAAGAACAAACCTGAAGAAAAACCCCCATCTAATCTTAGTGCTTTGACTCAAGAAATTAAAGCACTTAAAGGACAAGTTAAAGAGTTACAAGGGGGAAACACCATAAAGAAATATACTCTTGAGGACATTTGTCCTTATCCTTTCGATCGAAGTCTCAACATGATTCCATTTCCCAAACATTGTGAAATGTCAAAATTTGATCGCTATAATGGGAAATCAAATCCAATCAATCATGTTAGAGATTTCCAAAACATGACATTAGAATTTTCTCATGAAGACACTTACTTAATGCTATTGTTTCCTAGGAGCCTTGGAGTTCACTCTATGGAATGGCTATCAAAGATTACACCTCCCGTCAAGACATTTGAGGAATTAATCAACTTGTTCATATCACAATATACTTACAACATACAACATCAGATCACCATGATAGATCTCTGTAAAGTTGCACAAAAACCTGGTGAATCTTTCATTACTTTTCTTCAGAGATGGAGAAGAATGTTCGCCAAATATCTGCGTCCTGTTCCTGAAAAGGAAAAGATGGTTACCTTCATAAACAGCTTGAACTCAGAAATGAGCTATCATTTAAATTTACATTGTCCTACCTCTTTTGAGAAACTAATTGAAGATTCTATAATCATTGAAGGTGCGTTGGTCAAAAGAGGAACAATAAAACTTGACAAAGATAATCCTAGCTCATACAATCATCACAATAATTAGGACAAGTCTAAATTCTGGACTCGCAACAAAAATATGGTGAATGATGGTGTTGTTGATGCAAATCATGTCTCGACCAAGCCATTTGTCCTTGGTGTTCCAGATACTCAACGCAACAACAATGTCAACTTGGTAGCAAATCAAGGAAACAATCCTCCTTTGAGAAACAATGTGAATCAAAACTCTACGCCCAATCAAGGGACTGCCAAAAATCAAGGTTACCGAGGAACCAATAACAATAACAACTCCTTAGGGAATGCCTCAAATACAAATCCACAACGATTTTCATTCTTCTCGAATAGAAGAACTTACACTTCATTGGGTCAATCTTTGGAATCCACGTTCAAAGAGTTGATGGCCAAAAATGTCATTACTCTGCCACCTCAACAAAATTATGAACCCAGTGTAAAACCTCCATCATGGAATGAGGCATACTATTGCGACTATCGTCATTGTAAAGGTCATCACACAAATAACTGTCAACCATTGAAGAATACCATTCAAGACTTAATCGACAATGACATCATTATAGTAGAAGGACATCAACAATCAAACGCAGACCACCAAGAATTTCGCAACCCATTGCCCAACTATCAAAAGGGTGAGTCTTCTGAAAAAAATGTGAATCATGTCAATGATGATCATATAATCAACCATCTCTACACAAACGATGAGCGGGTAAATGTCATCAAATTCAACAAGAAGATAGAATATACAGAAGTTAATGCAACAACGAGGGCGCAAGCTAAGGTTGTCTTAAAGGGAACCTCTTCGAAATCCACTGAACCTCCACCTCAACATTCATATGATTTGGTCAACCAACTTCGGAAAACTCCTGCTCAAATCTCTATCTTTGAGCTCTTAAAAATTTCCCCAACGCATAAGGAAATTCTTGAAAAATCCCTCTTTGAAACAACTGTATACACTGATTTGGATGTAGACCAATTTCAGGCCATGGTAGGACACTTGTCCTCACCCACTTGCCTCTCATTCTCTGAAAAAGATGATGTTTCCATAACTCATCCCCACAACTCATCATTGTACTTAGAAGTCATGGTCCACAAATTTTGTGTTAGATAGGTTCTAATAGATGGAGGTGCTGGTCTCAATATCTATACCATGAAATTGGTTAAAGCCTTAGGATTTTCTGAGGACTCCATTGATTTCAGAAGAAAGATCACCATTAAAGCTTATGATGATGAAGAAAGAGCATCCAAGGGTCTAATCATGCTGCCAATTAGAGTGGGTCCTGTTATCAAAAATACTTTCTGCCAAGTGTTGGATCGTGATCTAGCATACAACATCTTATTGGGTCGTCCTTGGATCCACAAAATGCAAGCTGTCCCATCAACCTATCATCAATGTTTAAAGTTCCCTTATGATGGAGAGGAAATCATGATATTAGCTGATAATTCCAACATTCAAACTTGTGCCAACATAAAAGCTAGTCAAGATACTTTGGTTCCTAACAATCGAGAAACTCATGCTTGTACTTCTCTAAAGATTGACACACAAATCAATCAAGTAACCAATAGTTTTGACAAGAAATTGAAATTCAAAGACCATGGAGTTGGAGAATATTCTCTTTGTCTTGCCAATTTACCTATGTCACCTCGATCACATGGACAACCGTCTATCACAGAACATCAAGTATCAGCAGCAACAACATCAAAGCAATCACCAACAGAGCCAATCACAAAGTTTAATGGACGATTCATCAAAGAGAAATTCCCCATGGAAGATCCTAAGGATACATAAATTATAAACTAGCTCTATAAAGATGAAGATGAAGCAATTTGTAATGTCAAATTACCCATAGACAAATATGGAAAAGGGTATTCAATCATGCAGAAGATGGGTTATGATAAAGGTCCTATCGAAAAAAGGAAAGAAGGAGTAGTTGAACCTATTCACCTCCAAGGACTCGCTACAAAAGAGAAAACTAGATTATGTTATGACACTCACTCAAAAGAAAGCACATCCAAACAATCGCATGGCACTGTCTTCGCGTTGCAAGAAGGCTCAGATTCACGAGAAGCATGCGTGGCAATGGTTTAGAACTTCTTGGATAACAATTCTGACACAGACTCTATTGAATATGAATGGGATACCATTTACAATGATGAGTTCTAGAGGGATAAAGAGGTTGATGTAATACACCAGTATGCCCCAACTCTAATTGAAGGTCAAGGTTCAGAGACCCAACCACGAGAGTCTAAACTATGAAATCACTATGATTCTAGTGATACTGAGTCAGATCTAAACGAACAAGATTATCATGAGGACAGTACCATCATTGACCTACCTCATACCTCAGATCCTACGATAAACTCCATTATGACCATAACCATAGCCAATTTCACACAACCCAATGACCCTATACCTTTGATTTATCCCGATCTTATTGATTGGGATTCATCCAAACCTATCAACATACCAATGTTTCCAAGTGATGAAGCTATTGTAAACTTCCTTTCCACAGAAGACATAAATGATTGTTCCACTAGTGATTTTCAACATAAGGTTTTTGACCAGGAGGGTGTCAATTCTCCCAGCTGCAAAAATAGAATTAAAAACAAAAGATCTAATGGTGAAAACCAGAATCTGGCAATATTAGATCAAACAAAAGATAAAATAAAGAGTGTATCGGATGGTGAAAACCTTTTTAAGGCACCAGACGATGGGAATCTTGACACTCTCCCCAAGCATTATCATGAGCGATCACCTATTTTGATTGAGCCTAAAAATGCTATCAATCTTGAAACTTCAGACAAACCAAGGATTTTACAGTTGGCTGCATCAATGACAAAAAAAGAAATACCAGAGTTCATGGAATTTCTAAAAACAAATCAAGTCAACTTTGCTTGGTCTTACGCAGACATGCCCGGTCTTGATCCTAACCTAATCATGCATCACTTGTCCATCAAACCAGGGGTTAAGCCTATCAAACAAAAACTTAGAAAAATGCACTCCCATGTGGCACTATTAGTTAAGGAAGAACTGAGAAAACTCCTTGATGTGAGCTTCATAAGATTGAGCAATTATGCAGAGTGGACCTCCAACATTGTTCTTGTATCCAAGCCAGATAAAAGTGTCAAAGTGTGCACAAATTTCTGAGATCTTAATAAAGCATGTCCTAAGGACGACTTCCCACTTCCAAGCATTGACACTATAGTTGATTTGACAGCTGGCTATGCCATGTATTCATTAATGGATGGTTTTTTTGGTTACAACCAAATCAAGATTGCATCTGAAGACCAGGAGAAAACAACTTTCACATGCCCATGGGGAACTTACTGTTGGAATGTCATGCCTTTCGGTCTGAAGAACGCTGGGGATACCTACCAAAGAGACATGACTATGATTTTTCATGACATGATGCATACATTCATGGAAGATTATGTAGACGACATATTGGCAAAGTCATACACCAGAGAAGGACATCTAGAAATATTGTCCAAGATATTCGCAAGACTGGAGAAATTCAAAGTTCGTCTCAATCCCAAGAAATGTGTCTTTGGGGTCACATTTGGAAAGCTCTTAGGGTATATCATATCAAAAAAAGGAATTGAAGTAGATCCTGCTAAAGTTCAGGCAATCATGGAAATGCCTCCCCCAAAGAACATCAATCAATTAAGATCATTACAGGGACAACTTCAGTCTATCCGTAGATTCATTGCACAACTAGTTGACAAGAGTCTACCGTTCACACATCTACTGCATAAGAATGTTCCTTTCAAGCGGGATGACAAGTGTGAATTGGCTTTTCAAAAAATCAAACAATACTTAATGACTCCACCAGTTCTAGTACCACTGAATCTAGACAAACCATTGATCTTATATATTGCAGCAATAGAAACATCCTTGGGTGCATTGCTAGCGCAAGAAGACTCCACAGGAAAAGAATGTGCAATCTATTACATCAGTAGAACACTCACAAGTCATGAGCTCAGCTACACTACCATCGAGAAGGCTTGTCTAGCAGTAGTCTTTGCTTCACAGAAATTTTGGCATTACATGTTAACTCATACGATCCATTTGGTTTCAAAGATTGATCCACTCAAATATTTGTTAAGCAAAGCATCATTGATAGGAAGGTTAGCAAAATGGGTAATGATTCTGAGTGAGTTTGACATCCATTATATTAATTGCAAGGCAATCAAAGGACAAGTTATTGCTGATCAACTAGCTGAAGCACCACTGCAAACATACCATCCTCTGCACATTGAATTTCCAGATGTTGATGTCTTTACTGCCGAATCCAAACAGCCATGGTCCTTATATTTTGATGGTTCTTTCACTCAACATGGATCAGGGGCAGGCATACTTTTCGTCACCCCTCAAGGGAACACCATTCCTCGATCATATAGGCTGATGTTTCCATCCACCAACAACATAGCTGAATATGAAGCATTAATCATAGGACTGGAGATTGCATTGGAATGGAAGATCACAGAACTACATGTGTATGGAAACTCATAGTTGGTCATTTATCAGATCAATGATGAATATCAAACCAAAGATGATAAATTGTTTCCATATAAAAAGATGGTCGATGACTTCAAGAAGTACTTTGTGGACGTCAAATTCACAAAAATTCCAAGGCTTGATAACAAAGCAGCTGACGCCATGGCTATGATCGCATCATTCTTACAGCTTCCAAAAACTCAGACTCGCTATGAATTTATGGTGGAACAATTATTTACACCTGCCTATGACACACCCGAAATCCAAATCATTTGCCACTTGGTAGGATCCGATTCCCCTTGGTATGGCAAGATTTATGCCTACCTAAAAGACAACATTTTACCACCTGACTTATCCCGTAACCAAAAGCGAAACTTTATCCGCCAATCTTCTCGCTACACCCTTATCATCGACACCCTTTATTGACATGGTCTTGATGGTACTTTACTTCGATGTCTTGAACGTGATGAATCTGACAAAGCTTTACAAGAAGTTCATGGTGGCATTTGTGGTACTCATTCGAGTGGACTGACCTTATCTAAGAAACTGATTAGAATGGGTTACTATTGGCCTACAATGGAAAGGGAATCATTCACTTTTGTGAAAACATGCTCAAAATGCCAGATTCATGGGAATCTCATTCATGCTCCTGCACAAGAATTACAACCATTCACGCCAACCTAGCCATTTTCCTAATGGGGGTTAGATCTAGTAGGTAAGATACATCCTTCATCATCAAATGGGAATAAGTTCATCATCACAGTCACAAAATATTTTACCAAATGGATTGAGGCAGTACCTCTGACTAAAGTTACTGGCAAACAAATATCATCGTTTATACTGAACTATATCATATGTCGGTATGACATTCCTAACTCCATTATTATAGATAATGGACAACCTTTTAAGAATCAAGATGTGGATAAAATTTGTGAGAGATTTAAAATTCAACACAAATATTCAACACCTTACTATCCACAAGGAAATGGCCAAGCAGAGGCCTCAAATAAAACAATCTTGAAAATCTTGAAGAAGACTGTGAATGATGTCGGGAAAGATTGGAATGTTCAACTCAATCCCGCCTTATGGGCTTACAGAACCAGTGTCCGCACTCCAATGGGAGCGACACCATTTGCTCTTGTCTATGGAGTAGAAGCCATTCTTCCTCTAGAAGTTGAAATCCCATCACTCAAAGTATCACTGAAAGGTCTCACAACAGATGATGAATATATAGTTTCCTGACTCCAAGAACTAGAACTCCTAGATGAAAAGAGACAAAGAGCAGTTGACCATTTGAAAACATACCAACAGATGATGTCTCGCAGTTACAACCACAAAGTAAAGCCACGTACCTTTCAGGTGGGTTATCTAGTTTTGAAAGAAAACCCACGAAATCAGGAAGATAGAGAAAAGAAAGGAAAATTTGAACCAAATTGGCTAGATCCTTATGTGGTTATCGCTGTCTACGATTCAAGAGCTTAAAAACTATCAATTCCAGAAGGGGACCTATTTGAAGAACCCATCAACAACATGCACCTCAAGAAATATTATGTTTAAGTCAGCTATCATCATTCAGAAAAAGTCCTGAAGAAATCTAAAAACAGCAAAAATAGTCTTGAAGAAAATCTAAAAATAGCAGAAAAAGTCCTAAAGAAAATCTAAAAACAGTAGAAAAAGTCCTGAAGAAAATCTAAAAACAACAGAAAAAGTCCTGAAGAAATCCAAAAACAGCAGAAAAAGTCTTGAAAAAATCCAAAAAAGCAGAAAAAGTCCTAAAGAAATTCAAAAAACAGCAGAAAAAGTCTTGAAGAAATCCAAAACAGCAGAAAAAGGTCCTGAAGAAATTCAAAAACAGTAGAAAAAGTCCTGAAAAAATGGTTACCCTGGTGAAAACCTAGCAAACAGGCATCTCAGTAGTGTTAAAAAAAATAAAAAATGCAATAAAAACAAATAGTGAAAATCTGGCAAATAGGCGCTATTTGTAACTCTCCATCTATTAGTTCATATTCTGCACTTTGCTTTTTAGCTTTCCTTTTTGTGCATTTTCCCTTCATCTTAGGTCCATACCAGCATCATGCTATCATCATTTGCCTAGAATGATAAAATCTTACCATGGCTTGATTATTGTACATATTCATTCCAGCAAGTTGTGTCAATACTGGGGGCAAACGTTGACATACTGGGGGCAATCAACTTTCAGAAACCAATTAGACAAAGATATCAAATCCAATCAGGCAAACACACAACCAAATCAAATCACATGAACAAACTATCCAATCATCGATCCGTGTCACAATAGTTTTCAGAAAGTACCATATCATGCTTCATATCTGGATGATCTAAAATCTACATAATGTTTGGAATAACAATTTTTCATTTTGAACTATGGTTGTTTAAATTTTGATATCATCCCTCTAGAGTACACTCGATGATGTACTGAACTAGAGTTGCAAGGAAAGAGGATGATTTTTCTTTGTCTGTTGTCTTGAGGTTAACTATCTATCTGTTGCAAATATGTCACGAGACATGATTTCCAAAGTAATATCATCGATGACAGTTCCACATTTGCATTAGACGATGGTTAGTCTTTGTCTGTTTATGCAAGAAATGCTCAGGTCATCTTGGTTCAATTATACCTCGATGCTTGTGTTTGCTTGCTATATCAAAAGCATGAAAGTTGTACTCAGGTCATCATTGGTGCTAATTTACCCTCTGATGCTTGTACATACTTCCAACATTTTAATGCTCTATGATGATCCAAGAAAGCTACAAAAAGGCTCAACAATTGGTTTACTTCATTTTAGTTGCATTTCATTTTAGATCAGTGTATATATATCTGCATACCGGATTTGCATCAAAGTTTTTAAAGGGCTCACAATAACGTCAACGATTGTCATGTCTCTTTGGACTATTTGTGGAGGACATTCTGACATTTGTTTCATTTTCACCTATCATTTCATTATCATTTTATCATTCATTTATCATTTATCATTACCACTTTTTTATCATTCAAAGTCATTATCCTTTCATTATCATTTTATCATTTCATTTATCATTTATCATTACCATTTCATTATCATTTTATCATTTCATATCATTTATCATTTTCAATTTCATTTTCACTTATCATTTTATCTTTTATTTATCATATTATTTATCATTTATCATATCATTTCACTTATCATTACCATTTTTTTATCATTCAAAGTCATTATCCTTTCATTATCATTTTATCATTTCATTTATCATTTATCATTACCATTTCATTACCATTTTATCATTTCATACCATTTATCATTTTCGATTTCATTTTCACTTATCATTTTATCTTTTATTTATCATATCATTTATCATTTATCATATCATTTCATTATCATTTTATCATTTCATTTATCATTTTTCATATCATTTCATTATCATTATCTTTCATTTCATTGCATATCATTAATCATTTCGATTTCATTTTCATTATCATTTTATCATTTATTTATCATTTTTCATATCATTTCATTATCATTGCATATCACTTATCATTTATCATATCATTTCACTTATCATTACCATTTTTTATCATTCAAAGTCATTATCCTTTCATTATTATTTTATCATTTCATTTATCATTTATCATATCATTTCATTATCATTTTATCATTTCATATCATTTATCATTTCATTTCACTTATCATTTATCATATCATTTCATTTAACGTTTCCATTTCATTCATCATTCATCATTACATTATCATTTCATGTCATCATCCTCTATCACATTATTTCATTAACATATCATTACATTATCGTTTCTGTTCATCACATCATCAATACATTTCACAACATATCATTTATCATATTATCAAACATCTCATTATCATCAACCATTTCATTTCATATCGTCATTTATCATTTATCACATTATATTCATCTCATCCTATCATTTTCATATCCATTCATATTACAAATTCATAACACATATCATAAACACAACATTCATTTTCCATCATATCATCATTCTTTATTTACATTTGAAAATCCAAAAACAAACATTCCATACATACATCTTCATATCATTTTCCAAATAACATTTTTCATACAACATATTAAATATCCCATGCAATATTTTCACAATCACATCATAAGTCATCCACCTGCATGACATCATTAATACGCATCGTCAATCATCATCATAAACATATCATACCAAAATCATCCTGCATATCATGTTAGTCATCAAATCATTCAAATGCATACCAACATGCATAGCATATAGAAATAACTGCATGATACTCATCATATAAATCATCTCATAAATGCACATCACATCATCAAAAAAATCATCGCCACTGCATATCATCACTCATCAAAAATGATACAAATGTCCAATGTCCAAAGAAATTAAACAAGTCCAAAGAGAAATACATGGGATATGATCAAAACAAATGGCATATACAGGCTCCAAAAATGATATACATAACAAAAGCTAGCTGGCCGATGCCCTTGAAGGAGCTGGTCCGGAAGGAGGTGGTATACCACTGGTACCTGCATTAGGATCCCGCCGAGGTCCAGTAACCCCTAGGCTCTGTGTCCGTGTCCGCGATCTACTCTTGGTCCTCATGTGGGACTGTGGGTATGGCTCTCTGTGCTCAGATGGACATAACTCCTCGTATCTCAGCCGGTAGTACTCAGCCTCCCTCGCCATCTCCATGCCCTTTGCAATGGTGTCTCATAATGATGCACTCTCTACAGTGCCCATCAGTCTCTGAGCCACACCCTCGGCCTCTGCTTCCCTCTGTCTGAATGCATCCCTCACTGCCGTCAACTGGGCTATCTGTGGGTCTGGGGCAGGCTGAACTACTTGTGTTGGAGCTGGAACCTGAGCCTGTGCCTGTGCAAGCTACGCCTGTAACTGCGCTATCACACTCTGTGCCTGACCTAACTGCCCCTGAATAGTCTGCACCTGGGCCTGCAGGGTGGCTATCTGTGTCTGCTGAGAAGAAGAGGACATCTTGATGACCGTCTATGGTCTCCCACCAGATCTGGCTCTCTGAACAACCTGAGCATTGGCTAAGCTGTCCATCCTCTGCCTCACTAACCTCTCCATCTCCCCTCCATCATCTCCCCCATCATCCCCACCATCTGAGCTGTCATCCTCCCCCTCCTCCTCTCCACCTTCGGCTGCCTACTCTCCACCAACCACACCCTCCTGACCCCCTGCCACTGGCTGTTGTACCATTGCAATGGTCCCTGGCTCATCCGGACATGTAAACCGTAGAAATCAATGAGTATGGAAATACTCTAGGTACTCATCTGACATGCCTGCATCTGTAACCTCTGGCCTGTATGCCCATACCTCAGGCTATAAGCTCAAATACTTTGTGTATGCTACCTGATATATAATACAACGACCCCATCCAGGATCATCCTTGCGTCGCCCATAATGAGCAACGCCCTGTGGCATACCCTGTGTGAATCCATACTGTCTCTGAACCTGCAAGGCCATAAATCTCTAAATAATAAATGGAGTCTATCCTATCAAATATCGAGGTATGTAGACAAATGGCATCTCTAGGTGATCTGTGTCCCAGGGTTCACAATTTGTATATGGTCTCCATATAACAGAGTCCACATCATCCAACACACGTCGCCAATACTCCAACTTGCCTAGCTTGGGCTAGACAAGTGCACCTGAATACGCGTATACATATGGCCTACCTAGTGGCCTCGCCCTGGCACATGCTGGCCTAGTAACTGCAATATGCTCCCACGCCCAGATCTAGAGCAAGGTCACACTGCTAGCCAAACTCGTCGACCCTTGGTAGACCACTTGATGTAGATCATGGTATAGATGCGCCAAAATGCAACTCCCCCACGAGTACCTCCGTGGCTGCGTCACCATCCACTCCAGCATCCTCCCCCACCCAACTAAAAATCCCTTCGACCGATGGTCCGGTCCAAGGAAACCTCCAATAAATGCCGCCAACATAGCTACTAAGGTTGGATACCTGCTAAAATCCACCCATGGCACCCAATATCCAGATATGGATGCATCACCACAAATCCTCCCCAGTGCCTCCGTCCCACATATCTCCTTGTGGTCATAAACCACAAGGGCACCTACCACAGGAATCCCTAGAATCCTGTATACATCATCTGGTGTCACAGTCATCTCACCAATTGGCAAGTGAAAGGTGTTATGATCCGAATGCCACCTCTCAGCCAATGCAGTCAATAACCCTCTGTTGGCTCGAATCCCTCACGGGATAGTCAACAGAGATCCCAGTCTACATGCACCTATCCACTGTACCTCTGCAGGAGTCAACTCTCCTATCCGATCCCAACATATCGGGAACCGCTCTCTAACCTGGAGGTTGTCAAACACCTCCTATTATAATCACAAGGACAACATATCAGACTCATATCAGTGACTCATATCAGACTCATATCAGTGACCCATATCAGTGACCCATATCAAGTGATCTATATCAGCGACCCATATCACATAATCAAAACATCGTTCTATTTGTATTTTAAGCATAAATGCAAATATGTTTTCACATCAATCATTTACTATTTGCTTTCTATAGCAGAAAGCAAATTTATGAGAAGTCCTATAAGGCATTTACTTTTTGTTTTCTATTCGAGGAAGAAAAGTTATCAGTTACTCATCACCTATCAGCATGATGGCAAAACAATTTCTTTATCTATTGACCAAGGACGCAATATAGACCATAATTTTTCATCCTGGCATTCTGCCAAAATTTTTCCTAGATGCGCTACTTTGCGCCTCTGATGCGCTAAAACTCAAAAGCGCTATAGTTTCCCTCAAATGCTAAAAACCTTGTATGTGCAGATATGATGCCTAAACATGCTAAAGTTTTCCCTATAAGCGCTAGAACCCTGGATGCTCTATGAAACCTCACTTATGCGCTACTTCATACCTTAGATGCGCTAAAACCCTAGATGCACAACTCTGTGCCTAAATGCGCGACCCTGAACTAGCCAGCCTCACACCTATAAGCGCTAATCTATACTTTGTATGCATTAGACTGTCTGTAACCTAAAAGCTCTAAATAACTCCCTAGAAGCACTAAAAGAAACTTTGAAAGTGCTAAAACAGACCCGCGGATGCGCTAAAATGACGTTTCTAAACCTAAATCCTTGTAAAAAACGTGCAAAAATTAATCAAATTCATAAAATTCCAATCACAAAGAGGTTTAATTGACTCACCGGTGGTCCATACGCTACTGGTCTCTGAAATCATCGCGCCCGCTCGAGTTTATGTGTGTGATAGGGAATCGACATCTTGCTAAGTCACTGTCAGAGCATCCAAATCACTGTAGCAAAAAAGTGAAAATGAATTTTACTTTCACCTTTTAACCTTACATAGGTCAATTAAGGTGGACTTTTGGTGGCATTTTTGTTTTCACTTTAATCTGGGGCATCTTTTACATCACTTATCAACAGCTAAATCACTAACTACCCAAACAGACTTTTCTCATCCGTGATTTACCTCCTGAGGGGGCATCATCAGCATCAGCAACAAAAACAAATCAGGGGCAACAATTTTTTTTTAATTTTTCTTTGAAGCAATGCGTTTCACACATCACTTCAAAGAGGGGAAAAATGTATATGCATAAAATTGGTCATATTTAATTATTCCTAACATTTAATTAAATATTTATTATTTAATTAATTCCTCTAAAAGTCTTCTATACGTAATTAAATTTAATCAATTTAATTATAGTATTCATTCATTTTATTCTCCCACCATAATTAAATAGATCTATTTTATTTAATTATTCCACATTCTACTTGATTAAATTAAATAAATACATTTTATTTATTTAAGTTAATTATCATCTTTTGAATTTAATTAAATCTTTTTAATTAAATTTAAATATCTCTTTTCTTTCTATTTTAAAACTTTCCTCTAATTAATTAAATACTTTTATTTAATTAATTTCATTCTTTCAAATTTAATTAAATATTTTATTTAATTAAAGATCTTCTGCTTTCTTCAAATCATAATTAGATATTCTGTTTAATTATGAAATCTTATGATTTCCTCAAAATCTTAAATATTTATTTATTTAAGAAAAATCAACATGCGCTCATAAATAAATAATTGAATTAGATAATTCATTATTTATTTTATCATAATCTTTCCATTTTTCTTCTAAAAAGATGATTTTTAAATCATCTCTTCTTATCTCTTCCATTAAAATGGAAAATCTGGCTTTATTCGTTTTCTTCTATTTTCTCTTCAAAATCATCTATCTTCAACCGTTTGATCTGTCAGGAATTATCACAGCCGTTGACCAAACCAACCAATCAAAATCTTCAAAAAACTCTATAAATGCACGTGCAAATCCAAGCATTGGTTACACAACACAACACAGAAAGAATACAGTATACGCTTACATTCTTGCAATTTTAGCATTTTAGTAATATTTCTTATCATAGCATAATCTTGCATTTAGCATTAGTATGCATTTTTAATCTCATTCTTTAGTAGCCTACTTCATTGAGCTTGGCATTTCAAATCTGAGAGCAACTTGAGCAAAGACGAAATGCTGGAGATAGAGAACAATAAGACGACTTCGGAGAAGCTGTGATAAGAGTTTGATAATTTGTTTAATCTTCTTTTAAGCTTCTTTGATTTAATGCTTTATTGATTGTGTTGAATTTAATTTAGATTTGATCCCATATTTCACACACACAAATGCAAATATTGATCAATGTGAGAATATTAGAGATGGGTATGTTTCACAATGGGAAATGAAACAATTAATATCAATGCCTCCTTTTGCTGAAGATGACAATGTCAATGTCTACAATCCACTATATTCAGCTGATTACGAACATGTATCTGATTTAGTTGTTACAGGTATGGAAATTGATTAATTAGTTAAAATCAAGATATATATATATATATTCTATGTTTAAGTAAGTTTCAAATATAAAATATAAATTTTTACAACTTAAATGTATAATTTACTTTATGTATATATGTGGTGTGTGTACATGAGATATTTTCACAGTAGTTTTTTATCCTGAAAATGCAGAAGGTGTAGATTACTATCTACTAAGATGAACACAACCAAAAAGAAAATTGGTCGAATCAGTGATAGATGGTGATGGACAAGAGTATCCCATTGGATCAGTCATTATTGAAGGCACATATTATCAACAAATAAAGATAGATAAAAATGGTATTATATTTGTTGATTATAGGCCAGGACAAAAGGTTCTGCATTACAGCCACTTAGTTTTAGAAACAAAAATAAATTTAGAAACTTTACCTAAAGGAGGACGTGCCAAACAAAAGTGGAGGCTGCCTATTGAAGATCATGAAAATATTTTAGAGATAATTAAAGATAGAGAGGATCCAGATTTTATATTCCAAGAGCTTTAGGTTGGTTTTTGGATATTTGTACACATTTATGACTCCAAATCTATAATATATATTTGTATTGATTGGACATGCGACATGATTTAGAATGGGTTTTTTTTTAGAATGTGACATGTATGTTAGATCATATATATGCTTGATACAAAACCTAGTGACTTTAAAAATGTTTTCATTTACATTTTGCCTAAATTCCTTTAAATCATCTAAATTTCCAATTGCATTTTTACATGTTGGACATGGTTCATTATTTTAAGTTCACTCAAGAATCTCTAGAAATTCCTTTATATCATCTCTAGATTCCTTGATCGTATTTTTATGTTTGACATGGAATTGTTAAACTTTCACTTTCAAATATTTGAATTTAAATATTTTTTCAACTCCACTTATATACATGAGCTAGATTGAATATATATATATATATATATATATATATACGTGCAACAATTTGTACAAAACCTAGTTTATGTTCCAATTTTGCATTTAAATTTATTTATGTTCCACGGAATTCTTAAGTTCACATGAATCTTTCATTTCTTTTGAACATTCAACTCCACAAACTTCTATAATTATCTAGTTGATTTGGTGTTTGAGTGGTGAAGAATCTAGACATAAATGCTGTCTCTAGTTTTCCTTATTTTTTATACATTACTAATGCACGACATTCAATAATCTTAAATGATCATTTGGATTTTCATGTATCCTAATCATCACATCCTAATTTTATTATTTTTATTAGGTAAGCATCCCTCATCCTAATCATCAAGTTAATATCACTTTATCAAGTAATAACCCATTTAACCATAATCATCCTAGAATCATTTAAAAATTATCCATCTAGATCCATCTCAACCATACATCCATTCTCCATCCTTAATAGAAAATCATCACTTGAACATCAAAATTTGGTTACTTGGTCTCAATCTAGTCCATACATCATATTTTCCTTTCATCATCACCCACAGCTTTCAACATCTAGGGACCTTATCCTTAATCTGGTCTATCATCCATTTCAAATCCAATCTCCTAATAAAAAATCACTTGAAATAATAATTTGATTTCATCTTTAATCCAAATTTGCTTAAGAACATTAGCTCCTATCTTTTAAGTATAGTTATTAAATCCATTTTTTTAATGTTAGATTGTATCCAGGTTCTCTTGGTTTGGTCTTTCTTGTTCACCTCAAGGTGCATTGGAATATATGAACATTGTAATGAATCATAGTGTTGGTGTTTGGGGTTGCTTGAGATAGCTACATTTTGGCATCAATTTAACTTTGTTTACCATGTATGTAATGGTCCATCTTTCCAATACAATTAAATATGGATTGATCAATTTTTAATTTATATAGAATTGTCATCCATGAAGATCTAGATCTACTTATATTAAATGTGCATAACTTTCAAGATTTAAATATATCAATTTCCAATTGCATATATATAAATGTTCCACATGGAATTCTTACTTTCAAGACTAAAATTTGATTTCATTTACATTCAAATCCACTTATAGCTTACATGCTTTCTTTGAATTATATGAAATTCTTAAGTGAACACTTTCAAATATATATATATATATATTTGATTTCATTTACATTCATCTGGACACAAGTATAGCTCATCATCTAGTTCAAGAATTCTTTGCATGCACATTCAAATGAACATGTGTATTAGATTATATGGAATTCTTAGGTTCATGTATAGCATGATATATGCACAATTTAAATGTATTTAACCTAGACTGACTTTAAAAATGAACATTTAGAGCTTAAAGAATTCAAGAACTATCATCTATTTCCAATTGCATTTTTATGTTCTACTTTAAAATATAGCATTAATCTCAAGCATATTTGCATTCAATTTTTCCTATTTATTGACTTATTTATTAAAGACAAATTCATTTGAACTATTTATTTAAATTAATTACATGTACATGTCCATCTTTTTAAATTTACAAATAGCAACTATTAGATAGTGGACAAAATTTTGATTTCATGATGTAAATAGATATGTACAACAAGTGTATTTGAACAAACCATAATTTAAATTTAAATAAAGGTACTTGCTCCTTGCTAAATAAATAAAACCATAAACTAATAATGCACAATGTATTTATAGATGTAATGTAAGTGAACATCAAACCATAATAATGCACGTATATAACAAACCTAGATTCAAACCATAAAACATAAATGTATGAATGTGACATGTAAATCATAACAAGTATATATGTGTACCATAAAACATAAGTACAACACGTGCAAATGTTCAATACATAAATCAAAAAAAATTTCTCCAACATGTAATAATATGATCTCAAACATGTAATACTATAAAACAAATCTCAAAGAGAGGGATGTCTGGTATGAATAGAACCATCAGATCTCTGGCCCGATCTATCCCTCGATCTCTCCCTCGACCTCTCCCTTGATCCATGGCTCAATCTCTCCCTCGATCCACAACTTGATATCTCCCTCGATCCATGGATCGATCGCTCTACTGATCCAAGATGTGTGGATCCATGTCTCGATCCAAGATCTCCTAATCTGTGTCCTAAGCCTCGTCCCAACCCCTGCATGTGTGCAAGTACATATATGTAAGATTATCTAAAATTACAATGTACTTGAGTTCAATGTGTTAAAACTTAAACATCAAGTAATTAATTTTTTTATTAAATTTAAATATACCTAATCTACATACTGCGTGGGATCGCCATCATGCTCCAAATTTCCAAAGTCTAGAAAATCACCATACTGCTTAAAATTTTCAAGTACACAATTTCAATTGGGAGTTAAACAACTAGAAGTTTTTAAAATGCATTACATATTTTTTTAGAACACGATTTTATATATGTATTTAAATTATAAATTGAGAGTACCTGTCATGCCTACTCAATGGTTCTACCAATGTCACTAAGATCACGAGAATGTAAAGACATCGCAGGGGGCTCTGTAGCATGTACAATATCAGTGGCAAAAAGAAGCCGACTATATGTCCCATGGACAGGATCAAGTGTCGTAATAGCCTCAACATGACCTGTAACATCCTGACGACTACCTAGACAAGCTAAAGGATCAATAGAAACATGATGCACATGGGATCCTATAGGCTGATGTGGAATATCCTGAGCTGCATTTGCCACCCCGTGGCTCATATGTGTATGAGGATATCATTGTCTAATAAAGTTTGGTACACTGTCAAGAGCAATCCCATGGTCCTCACTGATAACTTGATATGTTGCTAGTAAATCCAAAATTGAGAGTCTACATGTATTATGCAGAGTTGTGTGGGTCATATGCTTGACATTTGCAAGAGTAGGTAAATCAACACTAATAAATGGATCATACGATGCAGATGTAGCCTCAGTGGGAGGAGGGTTGATCCGTGGGTGTAATAAGTATCTACCAACTTGATCAGATGAAATTTGATCAATTTGCGTCATAATAGAGGTAATGTTATCAAAAATATGACTCTGAGTGGAGCCTATTGCTGCCAATTCTGAATGTTTTGGTAAAACCAAAAGGTTTGGGACAACCAATGCCCTCTTGTCCACAGGCGATGGAAAATATGAATGCCCAAACTGTGGCTTGTCAAAAAAATGGCCTTTACCCTGGCCAACATGCTCAGGATAAGATGTGTAGTCCACCTCTATATGTAAATGAAATTTTGCATATAACTGTTTGACAAAATATAGTGGCAGCTCGTCATTGTGAGGCCATCTATGATGTGTTGCCAACCATCTAGGCTATATGAATGGCACAACAAGAGGATCTTCACACCTCGTAACTACATATCCTCTAATTTTATTTTTTCCTCTATAAAATGGGAACATGGATAACACATTTTCACCTGAAACTAATTTGGAAACTTCTTTGTGTTTCACTGTGCTAGTAACACTCCTAGCAAGAGAAAAATAAAACTACTCAATGTTGATTTCATCATAAGGATTGTATGATCGAATTGTCTTGATCATCTTAATAATCTCCTGTCCAATAGTGACTAATCTATCTCGATTAGCCAAATTGGGGGAGTTTTGAATTTTTTGCTCTAAACGTTTTAGAGCATTGTCTAATCTAGCAATACTATCCTAAAATATATTTGATCTAGTTTGAGCTTCTCACTCAAAATGAATGGAATGATGAGATCCCTCATCGGCCATGATATATATAAATAGATAGAGATCTGTATATCATTAAAACAAAATTACATGATGAACTAAACAAATTTAAATTGAATTTTTTTCAAAACTAAATATATATATATTTAAATTAAATGTAAAATTTTCAAGTTTCAAAACTAGAAAACATTTTTAAATTTAAATGTATCTAATGAGATCTAGTTCAAAATTTATATCTATCTCTATGTGAACCTATTAAATCATAGATGCATGTAATATGCAACCAAGAATAAATATGGAAAAATATATTTATCCTTTCAACCACTCTATACTAAAATTAGATCAAAATAAAAAAAATACTCTTCATTACAATTGGTCACATATATAGCCTTTCTTTGTAATCAATTATTTTTTAAATCAAACACTGAATAAAAAGGTTAACATTTCCTTAATTTTTTGATAACTTAAAACATATTAAAGTAATAACTAAAATTCTTTGAAATAAATTCCTTAGGAATAAAATATAAACATTGTACCCATGTTTTGTAGGAACAATATCTCCTTTGATATCATCTTTTTCTTTCATGAAAGATGAATTTAGGCCTCGGGAATGCTATGTTTGATTAGAAACCTTGGCCTTGTAAGCATGGAATGACCTTTATTTCATCATATAATTTATTTTCTTCTTCAATGAACTTAACTCAATAGTTCACCTTTTGTAACAACTTAGATAACATAAGAAATTTGACAACTCCAAATCTGAGACTTTCAATACATTTGTGTATGTACATATATATACATTTATGTGTATGTATGTATGAACACATGTATGTATGTGGGAGTGCATGTGTACATGTATATACATGTATATATATATATATATATATATATATATATATATATATATATATATATATATATATATAAAGAAGATAGTGAGCAGGCAGGACATACATACACATACACATTTATTACATAAACATATTAAAAATATATTATTATTATTATTACACATATTAAAATACATACAAAAAAATATTATTAACATATATGTGTAACATATTATTAAACATATTACATACATATATATTAAATTGCATGATAAATATATTTGCATTGCAGACAAGACACATTACATAATTACATTACATACATATACATATATATATATATATATATATATATATATATATATATATATATATATATATGTACATACATACATGCATACACACATACACATACATATATATACATGTACATACATACACAATACATATATGTATATATATATATATATATATGCATACATATACATGCATACACACATACACATACATACATAATTTACATACACACATACACACATACACATGTGTATATATAATACATACATACATGTACACATATATGTATATATATGTACACATACATGTATATGTATGTACACATACATGTGTGTGCATTATGTACATGAATGTATACATGTACACACATACACATATATATGTACACACGTGCATACATATATGTATACATGTACATGTACATATGGTGAACTAAAAATTTGGGGTTTTCAATTTTGAATTTATAGAAATGTAAATTTAGGAAAAATGTATGTATGTACATACACATGCATTTACATATATTGTGTACACATCTCCATGTATGTACACTCACGTACATACACATACATGTCCACACATACATACATATACACATGTGTATATGTGTATATTGTAGTTATCATACTAAAATCTATGCTATGCTTCTTGTGTACTCTATAACTTTTCAGTACAGGGTGAGCTAGCTTAAATCTATCCATAATTTCTTAAATCTCTAGGATCTAACCATTGGAATCTAACAAGATTAATGATGTAAGTCTTGTTGTAGGTCAATTAGCAAGGTGGTGTTTATCCTTGAGCTTGGTGATGAGTTTCAAATATAAGTGCTACAATTATGGAATTTTACATGGGTGTCTCATATGCTTAGTAGGTATGTTGATTAGGATGGGAGCTAAAAAGTTACATTTAGCCTATTTATGAGAATGAAAAAGTTTACACTACAATAAAACTATGATTGCATATTACCAAGAAATGGATTCAATTCTAAAAGAAAAAAAATGATGGGTACTGTGTCTGCAACTTTCTATGAATTGTTAATGCTTCAACTCTATTGGTTTTGTTGAATGCCTTTAGCGAAAGTTGAAGGTTTCAAATTTCACATAGACATTGCAAGTGGTAAATCGGCCCCTCATCTATACTTGTATTTTGCTCTTAACAGACATACTAACTAGAGTAATGTGTTTTC
Organism: Sequoia sempervirens; assembly: GCA_007258455.2. Taxonomy (NCBI): domain Eukaryota; kingdom Viridiplantae; phylum Streptophyta; class Pinopsida; order Cupressales; family Cupressaceae; genus Sequoia; species Sequoia sempervirens. Next base: position 23,392 of record VDFB02059068.1, read on the forward strand.
CTACTCTTAAGTGGGTGTGGAATAAAATAAAATAAAATGGTAGTTACATAATCACAACATGAGACTAAAAAAATAACAACATGAGACTATGATAGATGATAATCAAACAAACTTTGCCTTGGGTATTTGAATAGATAGTCCTCCACATTCAACTGTTAAATATATTAGGAAAAACATATTTCATCTACTTAATAGAGAGATTCTTTATTTGGGCATAAGGCTGGTCATCTATTATGGCTGAGCACAAAAAAATTAAGAAATTGGGAAAAAAAATAAGAAAAAAGGAAAATCATGTTACTATAACATGCATTAAAAGATAGTAACTGTAGTTTAAAAAAAGTAACATGATACTGAAAAAACAAGCAACATGAGAATGATAGTTCTAACTCGGGTTTCCTAATTATTTCTCATTAGGTGTTTCTTTGTGCTGTCCAAACCATGGCTAAAAAAATGTAAGAACTTGGTAAACTTGTGAGTCTTTCAGGTTTATGAGTTAATTGCCAAATAACTACCCAAAAACTTAGTGGCTGCTACATAAGTCAATTCTGCCCAAAAAAATCTGATATTGTCTATGATTGTTTAAGCATTTGAGCATGTTATTGTGAGGTCGCTCTGGTTTAAGTCAATTCTGCCCAAAAAAATCTCATTTTGTTCATGATTTTTTAAGCATTTGAGCATGTTATTGCGAGGTCGCTCTGGTTTAAAAATGCAAAAAATAAAAAATGTTTAGGGTCCATGTTTTCCATGGATAGAATTTTTAAAATATTAATAAGTATGTAATTTATAATTGTATGATAGTGTGGTGATTTTAACTTGTATTTTGATCTATAGATGAAGGTAAAAAGTAATATTTCAATAACAGAGTTAAGATTTCAGTAATTGTATGTCTTGATGTCAATACTTGAAGATAGAAGATATTGTGAATGTAAATTCTATGAAATTGACCAAATACTGAACTTCATAAATGAGTATGCAAATGGAGCATTCAGTAAGTATAAAACATCTTAGCCTGAGCTTTGTTTGAGCTCTACCTAGGTATTCAAGTTACACGAGACTGCATTACTCTCAGGGTTTGTTTTGAATGGCTAAGAATTTCTATCCCAAAGCCCGGTCTATTTAATCATTCATATTCTAGTTTTAGTTTTATTTAAATTCTTTTTCTTTATGTATGTTTAGAAATGGAAGGATTGAAACAACATAAAATGTTGCATCCAAATAGAAGTTCATTCATATGCCCCAGTAGCTAGTAATGTGTTTGCTTTACTCAGTTTTTAAGGCCGTAATGGAAAATAACCTCAATTTCTTCCAAAGAATAGTTTAAGCAAGATAAATTAGTAATACCCACGAACTAGATCTGTAATATCTCACTTTTCTCACAAAACCTCAAATTATTAATCCACTAGAGCAAACTATTTAAATAACGAAATCTGATAATGTTCCAAAAATCATAACCAAATCTATGTATTTCCTTCATTAATATCACAAACAACACAAACTTTCATATCTTTCAACCAATACAATCAATGAGAAGAATTTCTTTTAACATATCAATGAAACCCTAACTCCAAATACATCAAAAAAATCTCTTAGACGAAATAGAACACAAAGAACTCGAATCAAAGAATCCAACAAATGACCTCAGACAGAACCTGGGTATATATGGGTGTTGTTGGTATTGACCTCAGCCGATGAGCTCTTGCCTTGAACCCTTTCGCTCGAGCATTCAAAATGGTCAGGTTGGTTTTTTTTTTTTTTGATTTTATCTCGACATTTTTGGCCAACACATTTTCAGCTAAGAAGGTTTCAGCCGAAAGAGTGTTGACACATAGGTGCCATGTCACTGCCTCATGGATTTGGCCAAAAACCAGTTGGCCGAAAGTAATCTGGTCATATTACTTTATTTGGCGGAAAGTGTGACATAGTTTTGTGCTTTTACCCATTTATTTTAGATGTTTGTTCTATATTTTATTTTTAGATTTGTCAATTCTAGGTATGCATCTAGACTCAACTCTCTTATCTAAGTTGATTTTTTATTTGATTAGTTTATTTAATTTATTAGCCTATATATTTATTTTGGGGTGTTTTTATCATCAATCAAACAACTCTTAGGATTTTTCCTTCCACCTTGTCGTTTCAAATCTAATATTTTTTATTTCTTTCATATTTTATTTCAGATCTAAAATTAGTCCACACCTTCATTGCTTAAATTTTCCTTAAATTTTCCTTTCACTTGGCATTTTGACCTAATTTGGCATCTCCATAATCCATTAATTGTTGATTTTTATATCTTTTTCCACATATTCCCATAGACCCTCTTCTTTAGCCTCTAAAATTGCATGCCTCAATAATTTCAATATATTCTAGTTTGTTACATTTGATCCTTCAATCCTTGATGACATCATGTCCTTATAAACCACATAGACGGTGGTTCATGCTCCATTGAGGAATTATTTCATTGGGTATGTGATATTTCATCCTTCATAGAGTTGGTCATTTGTTTTCTTCACTTTTAGATGCACTTCCTTTACTTGTTTATGGGCTTCACATTGATAATACTTCTCTTATGATTGATGATAGTGGTGTTCATGATCCTAATGATGACATTTCCATGACTAGTGGTGATGTATTTACCTTTGAGCACATTTCTTTCAATTTCATAATAGTAGATTGAATTATGAAATATATGATGATTACTTATGTGACACACATTACTTGTTTAATATTGCTTAACTACTTCATGATTATGATATTTTTCAAGCAATGCATGGTGAATCCATTGACACTAATGATTCTTTATTGTGTGATGATAGAATAGTTTATATTTCTAATGAACACACTATTTGTGAACATATGCTACATAGATATAGTGATTTATCCCTAACTTCTATGGATACAACTGGGTTTTTTATTTATGTGATAATGCTATTACACTTAATGATGATGTTTCTTGTTCCTTCTTATTTGATGATTTAACCAATGAGGAGGCTAGTGATATTGAGAAGCATGATGTTACTATCTTTTGTGATGATATTTTTGTATTGACTCATGTTGTCTCCATCGATTTCTTGACAATTCATTACTTTTTTGATGCATTATAGTGGTGTAATGCCAAGATTTAAAAGTGAATTGAAAAAAAAATAGTATGTAAACTTCATATCCAAATAAAATAAAACCTCTAGATAGATCTCACACAAGATAGCAAAACAAAGAAACAACATCAAAATCAACTTGAAATGTTACCATAACCTCCATTGTGACTTGATTTTCTCCAATAACTTTGGGATGTGGATGCTCCTTGCTTGAAGATTACCAATTTGACAACATATACCTAGCATAAGAGATAATGAATTTTGAATGGGAGAGTGCTTGAATTTATAGACTTTTGGAAGAAGGAATGGATGATCAAGATTTGATTGTGAGATCAAGGGTGGAGAATGGTTGAGAGGAATTCCCTAGGATCAAGGAGAAAATGGAGGGTGGAGATGAAGGTGGTTATATTATGAACGAATAGGATTAACTTATCAAATATAGTAATTAGTTGTGACCATGAGGGAAATTAGGGACATGTGTACCTAAGAAGGCTATAACTTTGGGTTGTGTTGAGAGAATAAGGGGAACATAAGGAAAAGTGTTTTTAGGTTCCCTTTATTCTTGGAATGTATTGAAATAATAGACCGCAGAGCAGTGTTTCTTAGGTGCATGTCCATTCTTCTCTGTCGAGAATACGCTACTAGACAAGCAATATTATTTAGTAACAACCCACATACATAGAATGGGTAATGGGTGGCTAAATATTATCTATTTAGCTATTATGAGGATATGGAAAAAAGGTAGTTAAATATAAATTTAAATTCGGTAATATTGGTGATTGAACTAGGTGATAGGAGTTGAGATTAATTAGGACTAGAGTAAGATGCTTAGAGCTGGCAAATGATAGAGCCAACCGGTCAGACTAAATAAGAATAGACCCTGAATGATGGAATTGAATGACTAAAATTAGGTGATGAATGACTGAGGAATATTTTAGGTGTCTACAAGTGGCATTTATACTTAATTTAAAGTTCACGCTTAATAGCTTTAATGGTACTAGTGATGCATCATAAGTGTTAATTTATTCATCCTTTTGCCCAAGAAGTATATAGATGATGATATATTTTCAACGAGTACTTTAGTTGATGAGACATTATTATGGTTTGATTTATTTCACATTACTTATATGGCTCATTCATTCCATTTACACAACTTTATCAAACATTACACTTTTACCCATAATGATGGAATTTCTATAACTAGTGGAAATGTTTTATCTTTGAGCACTTTTTCTTTATTTCATAATAGGTCGACTAATGGAATATATGATGATGAATCATGTGATATGCATTACTTGTTTAGTATTTCTTTTGCTTCATGGTTATGGTATTTTTTATTTGAATGTGATGATGCTATTAAACTTAATGATGATGTTGCTTGTTCCTTCTTGTTTGATGATTTAACTAATAAGGATGCTAGTGATATTGAGAAGCATGATGCTTCTATCTTTTGTGATGATATCTCCTTACTAACTCATGTTGCCTTCATGGATTTTCTGACAATTCATTACTTTTTGATGATTTTAGTATTTATGTTTAATAAATTTAATAGTAATAGTGATGCACCATAAGTGTTAAATCATTCTTCCTTTTTCCCTATAAGTACATAGATGATTATCTATTTTTAATGTTAATTTAGAAATACTTTAATTGATGACACATTATTATGGTTTGATTTATCTCATATTACTTATATGATTCATTCATTCCATTTGAACAACTTTATTGGGTATTTTAATTTTATCCCTAATGAGTGTTTGTAGGGTGTTCTAATATTTTAGCATCAAGTGGTTTTGATACTACAATATTGGATATTCAAGGTAATTCCTCTATAGACAAAATCGTATATCTTCTTGTGAAGCATCACCTTGTACTTAATTATCATGTGATTCTATATACTTATCTAACTATGAAACATAAGTAATCATATGAGCATGAGGTTACACATTATGTTAATGGAATTCATCATGAACACATCATTTAGTCACAAGAAAAGAATAAAAGGAAGTTTAATAGATTGGGACATCCTCCACATTTGGTATTGAAACAAAATTTTCAAGAACTTATCAAGTTGTCTCTATAAATATTTCAATATATCTGTACACATGTTCCAAAGTACTTTAATGCACATTTTTTTTGTGACTATCATCACTTACATGGACATTCTACAAGTAGATGCAATAGATTCAAGTGTAAAACATGCAATATTACTGATAATCATGTGATACAAGTCAAGGATATTGATGGTTATGGGCATACATCTAGCACGTCATCATGATAGGGAGGATTCTTCCAAGGTAGCGGTGATAACACAACTAGTGGTTGTGTGGACAACATTGCATTTACATTTAAGAAACATGGTGACAATCAAGGCAATGCATACATACAAGTGAGCATAAATGGAATACAATGTGGTGGTATGATTATGGTTCTTAGCTTTCCTTTGGATATCAAAATAGAAAGAAAGGTACATAATCAAAATCATAATGAGACAACAATTACAAAAAATAATATTAAGAATATATCTCAAGAGTAAACAAAGGTGATTTCTCCAAAGACCATCAAAATTACCATCACTACATGACATCTTTGTTCATAGAGATATTATTGGATCCTAATTGACATGTGAATCATGCTATAAAAGAGGATGGTCTCTTTGGGGGCACTAATTTAAGTGATAAATCTTGTAGTTCCCTCTAGAAATAAATTATTTATATTTCTTACTACTTGCACGCTATTTATGTTCTTCTATGTTTCATTGATCTTATTACTAAGGGAACAAGGTTCTTTGATTTTTTCACATATTACATGCATTCATGACACTCCAATTGAGTGACAAAAGTGAGGGTTGTTCATTGTTATTTTTGGATTCAATTGTGTTAAAGTTTTTGCTTCAACATTTTGGACCATACTTTGTGATCCATCATCAATGTAATAGAGTGCTAGAATATAAAAAATAAATTATCCTCTAGTTCTCTATTATCTTGATTGATGAGCCCAAAATATGCTCATGATTTGAGTATTATGTTGTATTTTTGACACCCTTACCTTGTTATTTTGGTTTGTTTTTTTGCTCTTTAGACCCTTTTATTAGGTGGTATCTGTATGCGTACATTCCTGCATTCTCTGACTGACATTTATATTCCTTCATTCTTGTTTGGCTTCCCAAGTGATATAGGTAATGTAGTTTTGAATGATGAAATAGATTTAATAATATGATTAATGAATGAATATAAGTATAGTTGCATCGTGTTTTCACTTTTGGCTTACACTTGTTTCGCAGTTGTTAGAGAAGCATGAACGAGTCAAGCGCGGTGATCGACCTTCTTGATAGTCATTTCTTACGACCTCGAGAAGTTGTTTTGTGAGGACTCGTGGTGTTGGTAATTTAAATGTTAGTTAATCTCTGGAAAGAAAGGGTGGAGTGCTAGATTCTCTAGGTCGGGTTGAAGGCAGATAAAATCATTTGTAGCTTTGTGGTGGTTTTGAGAATATAACGTATCCCATGTCTTTCTTTGATAGGAGTTAAGTAGTTGAATTTCACGTTTAAATAAGTGTTCCTTATAGCGAGAAGACGAGAGAAGATAGAAGCAAATTATGCCAGAGTTAATTGTCATAATAAGATCGCATTTGATTTTGGGCAGAGCAATTTTGTAAATGACTTCAGTTATAGATAAAATTGTTGGAAAGTTAGAATTTGATCTTCAAATAGAATTAGACTTGGTACTTGCACAAGGGGCCCTTAGTAAGTATCTCTATAGTTAGTAATTGTTATCTTGTTGTTCCTGGGTTAAATTTCCATTCTTGTAAGAGTTTTAGTTTTCAAACTTGTGCCCTGTATTCTGGCGTGGAGTATCCATGTTTGTTCTGCCTGGGCCGATTTATGGTTTGTTTCTTAGTAGCGAGTTGTTATGATTTCTGCCTTTGATTTAAGTTATGTTTGTGATTGAAGGCTTTATATTACTTTCTATAGCATAAGTAAAATTTTTTCATTTATTTTAATAAGACATATGGTAAAACGGATTCTTGTTTTATACAACCCGCTCCATTTCAAGTATACGTTCCCTGGTTTGACAAGTAAATGAATGACCATGAAAAGATATTAGTCACTTGCTGGAATGTCCAATTCCCAGGATAGGTTTTGGTGTGATTTTCATATCCTTTTGTGGACGCGACCATTGATGATGGATCATAGAGTATGATTTGAAATGTTGATGTGAAAACTCTAACACATTCAAATCCATAAATAACAATGAACACCATTATGGATTGTAAAAGCCTAATATCGTTCAAAGTGGGGGAATCTTTCATCTTTATCTTACATACACAATAATCACAAAGGTAAGTATATTAGGAATACATCTCTATTTTTCCTCTACTTTCTCTAGGACATTTTTGCTCAAACTATCACATACTAAATTTATCATGATTATGTTTCTTACCATTTTTTATTTAAAAAATATTATCCTTCTCAAAAAAATTACCCCTTTCTTTGTCTCATTGATTTGCGTGCAACCCTTTGTGTTACACAAAATCAAGGTGGTATATTATTATTAAATACACTCCTAGTTTATGCATAGTTCATAACTTTACTATAATTTTTGCTCCAACCATTTTCTTTTTAGTCATGCTTATATTTTTCATTTTATTTTAGTATGTTTTCTCATGTAGATTCACATGCACACAAAGGTGGGGGTAAATTTTAGAGGTGGAAAATGCAAACTATTACACTTTTTCCTCTCATTTTATGCACTTTGCATGAAGGTTCCAAGTACATAGTCCTAGCACATGATTTTGAATTACTAACCCTTGACTTTGTTTATCACTCAAAAGTACTATTTTACCTCTACTTAGATTAGACCCAACTCTTAGATCAATACTTTCTCTACCTAGGTCAAAATTGCTTGGGTGACCTTGATCCTAGTTTAGGACTACTAGGGTAACCTTAACCTTCTTGCAAATTCAAATTTATTGTGGCCCCAAGCTGACTCAACCTAATGTTATTCTTATCTATTGAAATACATGCCAAAAATTTCAAATTGTGCGCTTAAGAATTGTATAAATAGACACAATCCCTATGCCATTTAGTTCATCAACAAATCATTGAAAAATCCATCACAATCATTGTCATGCAATTAAATACACTTCCATTGGTTTTTCTTTGCATCAATCACACTAAGTCATGTATGTATAATATAAAATAACCCAACATTCATATACTTAGTCTACTATTGACATTCACTACACTTTGGCCATAGACATCCATTGCATTATTGTCTTAAATATTTATTACAATTCTACAATGCCATTTTGAGTATTTATACATATGTTGAATACATTGCTTGAATTTTTTTCAAACTTATCACAAAAAACCGTTTGATCAATTAATATGACTTGACTACAATTGAGGAAGCCTTAAGGATTCCCTATTGCCATAACAAATTCCAATTGTGCTTCTTAGTACTATTGAACTTTCTATTTATATAGATACAAACACATGCAAACATTTTTCGACAAACATTAAAGATTTGAAGATTTAGAGGCCAAAGTTGCACATAAAGACCAAGGCTACCCTTACAAACTCAATTGCACAACTTTAATTTTTACATAATACATTTGTCACAATTAGAATCAAATCATGAGAAGGCCCAATGCTTCACCTCTGAGAGCATAACCTAGATGCAATGAGCGCTAAGTGGACCATTCATTATCATGAAAGATGGGTTCTTATGAACCACTACTCATGAAACATGGGTCAATGAGTTTGACTCGTAAAATTACACGATTAAATCCTGATAGCAATACACAATCATATCAAACTCCCTTCAACTTCACAGTGTATTTATTTCAATTATTTTATCTTTATTTTTTCAAATCCAAAATCATTTATTTCAATTACCCTTGTAAACAAATATTTTTAAACCAAATTAATTGTTTTTAACTAATTTATTAGCCTTGAAATATACTTCAGTGTTTTATCCAAAGCCCCATATCTATAGAGATAGCACCTTTACCAAGCACAAAGAATATGTTGAAAACTATGGGTCCTGAAATCTGAGCGCTCCCACGGTCCCTCCACTTGTAGAAACCACAGCGTGCCACGAACCAAGTTCCGTGCAGTGGGTTTACATAAATCCAGAGGCTTGATTAGGAATGGAATAGAATGGAGTACATAAAGGAACCAATGTCCAATTGGGGAAGCATCAGCAATCCATTCAAGACAGGATAAAGAGAATCAATTTCAGCCAAGATGAGTGTGGTAATTCTGGACGGTTCGACGGTGAGGGATTTTGTCGCAGACGAGACGGTTTTCAACAAGACCATCGACAAAAAGTTCAAAATGGCGGACATGAACGACGATGGCGTTCTCTCCCGCTCCGAGCTGCGCAAGGCCTTCGAGAGTCTCCGCCTGCTCGAGTCCCACCTCGGCGTCGAAGTCAAGCAGACTCCCGAACAACTCAACGCCCTTTACAACTCCGTCTTCGATCGCTTCGACCAAGACCATAACAACCATGTCGATATGCCCGAGTTCCGCTCTGAGATGAAGAAGATTATGCTCGCCATTGCCGACGGCCTAGACGCCGCTCCCATTCAGCTTATCGACGACGTGGCCTTCTCAAAAGAAGCCATTGCGGATTTGAATCTTTATTATTCTGTATTTCATCTCTGGCAGCAAACCTTTTAACCTGAATTGAGTTTTCATGGAGTGCAATAAAACAATTCTTTTCTTCGTAATCTAAGCCAGAGTTGGATCGTATTATACTTGAGGGATCCTACACGCCTGTATTAAGCATTATATTCTGTTTATTATTATTTGTGTATTTTGTCATTGGGGTTTTCTTTTTTTCCCCTCAGTACTACAGAGAGCTAGTTGTCTGTTCAAGTGAAACAAGATAAGTACTATCGTTTCTTCTTTTCTATCGTTTGTCTATCTAGCTGGAACTTCAGGGAGACTCGATATGGACTTTTTAAAGATAAAATTACAAAACATTTGTAGTTTGCAGATCAACAGCTCATTATTTTCTAGATCAAACTATCTGACCAAGGCAACTACACACTAAAGCGACTCAAAAATGTTGGGCAAAATTGCTTCTATTTTTCATTATTTTGATTTCCAACACATTTTAGAACATTGAGCAATCCGGATTGTTTGAAGGAGCATCACTCCCCTTCTCAATAGAGAGTGTAGAATTGTAGAATTTGTAATAGCTTGCGTAAAGCATTACAACTCTATTGGGTGATCCCACAATAGTGTTTTACAATTTTTAGTCAAATTGGATACTAAAATTATTATTTTTAATTAAATCTTCATATTCGAGCACCTATAGCTGCTAAATCGTGAGAAATTTGAAGATGATGCAAACTAAAGTCTCGTCACATTTTGTTTATAGATTTTAAAAATATTTTTTTCAAAATTTTTGGAATCAAATTGCACTTCGTTTTCCATCTCCCATGAAAACT
>VDFB02059071.1:0-11313 GCA_007258455.2 Sequoia sempervirens
TTATCTCAATCCCAAGTGGTCTGTCTTGAGCTCAAATGGATTCCCTAAGAGATAATGCCTCCACATCTACAAGAAATGAACTATTAAGGCCAGCTCTAGAACTTATGGTGCATAATTCACCATGTGATGCTTAAGGTTTCTTGATTCATATGCTACCACTTGTCCATCCTACATTAGTACTGCTCCCAATCCCTCTCCTAAAGCATATGTGATTATAGTGAATCTTTCATTAGGATTAGGGATGTTCAGTGCTGGTGTTGTTGTGAGCCTCTCCTTTAGGAGTTGGAATTCTTGTTCACACTTCTCAGTCCATTCAAACCATGCCCCCTTTCTTTGGAGTGATGTGATTGGAGATGTAATCTGGGAGAACCCTTTCATAAACTTTCTATAGTATCTTGCAAGGCCCATGAAGCTACAAAATTCTAGCACATTTTGAGGTACCAAAAATTCCACATTCACCTTGATCTTGTCAAGGTCTACATAGACTCCCTCATCTAAAATAATATGGCCTAGATAGTGCACCCTATCTTAATAAAATGATCACTTGGATAACTTCCAAAAAAAATTATTTTCTCTTAGCCACTGTAAAACTATTCTCAAGTGCCTATCATGCTCTTCAATAGACTTTGAATAAACTAGGATTTCTCTAATGAAAATCCAAACAAATTCATCCAAATAGTCTTTGAACATACTATTCATGAGGTTCATGAATAGTGTAGGTGCATTGATTAGACCAAAAGGTACCACAATGAACTCATAATGTCCATACCAATTTTGAAAGGTAGTCTTCAAAATATCTTCTTTATTCAAAACTTATGGTATCCCATCCTGAGATGGATTTTGGAGAACACCGTTGCTCCCTTCATATATTCAAAAAAATCATCGATCCTTGGGAGTGGATATCAATTCTTGATGGTTGCCTTGTTCACCATCCAATAGTCCATACACAGACATAAGGTTCTATCCTTCTTTTCACAAAGATAACTGGTGCTCCCCAAGGAGACACATTGGGTCTTATGAGCCCTTTGTTCAACAATTCCATTAATTGGGCCTTAAACTCATAGAGTTTAGTGGTGTTCATCTGATACGGTTCCTTGGATTGAGGTTCAGCTCTTGGTACAAGTTCAATAGAGAATTAAAACTCCTATCTCAGAGGTAACTCCATGAGTTCATTAGGAAATACATCTTGGAACTCCTTGAGAATAGGGTAGTCATCTAGATATGGTTCCTTGCTATCAGGGTTATTGACATTCAAAAAATAAATAACACATCCCTTCCTACAAGCCTTTTTGAGTTGCATAGTAGAGATCTATCTAAGCTCTAAGGGTCTTTGCATCCCAAGAATCTTGATTGGGTTCCCATAATCATCTAGACCACTAACTATCTTATCCTCATAATTCACTACTAACTTATTGTTGGTTAACCAATTTATTCCCAAGATTATACCATATGAGCCTAAGGGTGCCACATATAGGTTTACCTAGGTATGGAAGGTTGGAAGCTCTCACTCACTACAAAAGAGAAATGAATCTATCCTTCACTCTACTCAATTTCCATACTAGACTATCGATGAGTTTTCCATATATATAGGTGGGTATGTGCAGAATCATGATGGGCCAAAAAGTGGCAATATGATGGGTATGTGGCTGATGACTTTTGTTTACCCAAACTTGATGAAATGAAAGGGTTCTTTAAAGGATATTTTCAGCTTTCCACCAATATAAATTATGCTTTACTTTGAATTTAATAATTAATTATTATTAGTTTATTCAGAGTGTTAAAGTTTTTGATTGATACATTTAATTGGAAAAGCGTATGAGCTTCCGACGATATAAGCGTTTTGGATAAAGCGACGTATTATCTTCCAGCGTACTTATGGGATTAAAGAGAAAAAGCAAAATTCGTTAATTTTTAGAGTTAAGATTGGGTGGACATCACGAGTTTTTATACTAAAGTTGTAATAAAAATTAATATTTAATTATTTACTTGGAAAATAATGAAAATGTCGTGGCGTGGGGCGTAGGTCCACCTACTTTATATCTAGATATTATATAAAATATTATCAATTTTATTGTTTGGTGGATTTAGACGGACCCTCTTAGCATTTTCATGAAATTTAGAATCTCTGCATTTAAATTTCAAATTTTTAAATTGAATAGATTTTTTTAAATATTTTCCAGTAGTTTAGAAAGTACATTCAATTTTCTATAGATTCTATTCTTACATATTTTTGAAATAATATAGATAACTTATTCGAATTTTTATGTCAAGTTGCCTACTCTAATTTTTTTCAATTTTTTGCCACTTAAGGGCTTGTTTTTTCCATGATGATCTAGCACATACCTAGGTCTAATGGGTATCTTGGATATTACCCTAGGTTCTATGAAACATTTAGTAGCTCTAGTATCAATTAAAATAGAGATAGTTTATCCATAGAGCTTACCCATCAGTTGTATTGGTGAAGCCTAATACTCTACTTGCTTTTTATCTACTGTAAAGTGGATCCGATGATGTTGAGACTGCTAATACTTTCCTTCCCTTCATGACTTAAATAGTTGCAAAAGATTTGAGGCATAATGATCACCTCCACAAGTATAGCACTCATCATGAAGCCCCTTTTGACCTCTTGGCTTGCCCTCTCTAAAGCCCTTTTTCTTTTGGTCATATTTTCCTTTGTTGTTATTTTCCTTCTTACTCTTTCCACCATTACTATCTTCACCTTTCTCCTATGACTCACTTCCCCTCTTGATATTACACATTTTATGGTTCTTCTCTCCTTTATGAAGCTTCTTGTTTCCAAACCGTGACTTAGGATTCACATTATTGTGGTAATTAGATAACTACTGTAATTTTTGCTCCTTTTTGGTGGCCTTTAGGAAGACTTCATTCATGGTGAGGGTATCATGCATGTCTACTTCTACTCCAATGTGGGGTCTTATTCCCAATATGAACTTTTAGATACAGAAATTTTTGTCTCCTTGATACTAGGGAAAATATTTCAATAGCTTAGTGAACTTTTCCCATTATTGGGTAACAATCATGCTCCCCTGAGTTAGGTTTTGGAATTTTTTCACCTTGTCGAAAAAGAGTTGTGGTAACCATCTCTTCCTAAAAGATTGGAGGACAAGTTCCCAAGTAATCTTAGCTGGTTGAAGATTCCTTTAAGACTTTTCATTGTCCCAACAAGTAATTGCTTCTCCTAAAAGCTTATACATAACCCATCTCACTTTATTCTTGTCAGGTAGGTTATAGATTCCAAAGTATTTCTCCATATCTATAATGCATGCCTCATCTCCTACTCTAATGGCTTTACCATCAAACTTAGGTAGTGCTACTCTTTTGAGATATTTTCCAAGTTCTTCCTCAATTTGACCTCAAGGCATTTCTCTTGGACCACCATCCCCCTAATTAACTTCTGCATTTCTATGAACTTGGTCCTTGTGTGCCACTCAAACCTCATGCTCTATATGATCCATGTAACCCTCTTCCATGTTCAAAAGCTCTAGAATATATTCCAGCCTCTTGTTTGGTCCATTGTCTAACCCACTTCTACTTGCCTCTTTCCTAGTGGTCACCATACTGACTCACACCCAACCTACATCACATTTCACATCTATTGTAACTTAACACTAGGTTCTATGAGTAAGCATTGTTATTCCACATAACATACACATGTATATATCACTCATTCATTGAAGACATACACATTCATGCATAGTAAACATATTTTGGAGTTCTTTGTTTGAACACACCAAAAATAACACCTTTCTTTATTTATATTTAGTTTGGGTCAATAGACCCTTATTTACAAAATATTCTTATTACATTAGTTAGTTTTTTCATTCTTAGAGAGAGGACACTCCTTTGGGTCATCATAAAAATTTACATCAATTTTATTAGAAGATGAGGGTTGAGCATGCATGCTCTCCTTTTCCTCCTTAGTTAATAAGGGTGCATTTGGTCCACACTCTAGAAGCCAATCTCTTATTGCAAAAAGCTTCTTAATATTAGGTGTTCACTTTGATTCCTCAATCTTCTTGCCTCTCTCTAGCTTAAGTCAAGTGAGGCCTTGAGCTAGAGTCTCATCGTCAGGAATCTTGGGTTGAACCTTAGTCTTGGTGTTTTCTTCCAATATGACTTTCTTTTTCAAGGTCCCAACTGTCTTCCCTTTCTTTCTTCCTAACTTAGACCTTCCCATATCCGCATTCAATCTAGGTTTAGTCAATTCTTAGGACAACTCAATTTGGTCAAGGGTCAACTATTCCCTAGTCATGGATATTGTGGAATCAAAAGGCCTAGAGTTGAACCCTAAGCTCTAATACCAAATGTAATAACCCATTCTAATTATTACTTGTTTATATTATTGCAAATGGCATTATGAATATTTAAAAAATAAGACATAAATAAGCAACTATTTTCAATCATAGCAACACATGTCTAATTAAAATGAGTCAAATATATATATTCAAATTCAATTTCAATTTACAATATCCAAGTTGGCTTGGCTCATAGGGCCACAAAGTTAATACTATATACAAATTTTACATCAAGGTTACATCATAGACTATGATAATCATGAAAAAATCCAAGGTTTCCTCTTGATGCTCACCTCCACTGGTGGACGAAAACATTGTTGAAGCACTTTACCACCCAACCATGAAGTTTACGCTTCCCCAAAATTCTTCCAAATAGAAGAATACTTGACAGTGCATGAAAATTTTATCAAGAGAACAATATGCAAGGTGGAATCTAGTGTGTGCACATACATCAATATGTATATCTATCTATGACTAGAAAAATGCAAGATCTATGCTAGGAATGGTGGAGAGTGTTATCACAAAGTCCATACATAGATCATGGGCTAATATCTTTTCCAAGAAAAAAAATTAAGTTGCAACAACAAATGATAGGTTTTGGAAAAATCAAAAACCTATACTCTCTAAACTCCACTTCGGTACCCATCCTGGAAGGTAGCTTTCAACAACACCATTATTTCCTAGTAACTATCTACCCTCTAGCAACATCTACCCTAAGGTGCTCTCATCTACTTAGGTGTTTCTATTATATTCTAAGAAGAGAATATTATTTACACACATAACTTAATAAATTTAAAAAAAAAATACTTCAATTTATCTAATCAATACATTATCCATTCATTTCAAACATATTTCACATGATTGCATTCAACATAAATCAATATTCATTTAAGAATAAGTTAAATAAGTAACAAAAGAAGGTATGTCACAAGTATGTGTATGTACATAGAAAATAGTCTATGTGCATGCACATATATGTGTTGACTTAAGTTATAAATTCATTCATACATTCTAAAATAAAAACAATTATAATAGATTGCTTTTATTCAAAAAAAGTATGCTACAAATTGTCATATCATTTGACAGTATTACAAGATGTAAATTTTCCTTTTTTAAAGAAATAAGAAATGATTCAGCTTGAACAATTTCCACACTAAGGTACTATTTGTATCAAAACAATACTATTGGTATAAAGAAAAATGTAGTTTGCATCAAAATAAAAGCTATTTGCAGAATTTTACAAGTTACTAGGCCAATGAATCTCATTAGCAATTTCAATTTAATCAGTTTGAAATATAATTGATTAATGTTTCTATCAACTTGAATATACAATATATATAAAATAACTATATCTCTTGTAAAATTAAAACAATTTAACTACATTACGTTATCATTTTAGAACCAAAATAAACATATGATTCTTGGAAAGTTCTATCATTGATTAGGTTTGGTGAAAAATAATGCTCTTCATGGTGTCAATTATAATGTAAGTATTTACTCAAAAATATCATTATCTAAGGCTAACACATATGCTTTCCAATTATCAACCTTTGTGACATTTGTGTCATGAGAAAATTTGGGTATTATTCAAAAGAAAGACACCATGCCTACAGTGAGGTTTGGTAAAAAATAATTATTGCAAACATTGCATGGAAGAAATATCAATAAAAATTGTTCTCAGGAATGATTAAATATGTAAATAGATATTTCAATGATAGTCAATCATAAATATCAATCCAACTAAATGAAATTTAAAATGAATGATATATAATCATTTCACTTTTGTTCAACAAGAATGAGGCGACAAGCTTAAATACAATGACATTTAAACATCATTCTATAAATGATGGTTGAAGCTTTGCACCCATATGGGCATGAATAAATAATCAACATATTCAGAAAGTTAATCACAATAGTGAGAATATCATTAGAAAATATCTATCTGTAATGACGGAAAAATGCCCCCCTAGCATGGCCTTGATTTAGTGTTGTAATATGTCTAACATATTCACATTAGATCTTGTTCCCTTGTGAAATAAATTAGCTTATTAGCACATTATTTGGAGTGTTGTAAAGTTTTGTAACATACTTTCACACTTTTCTAGGGTTGTCATTAATAATTGGGCTTCTTTATGGTTTAATTGGCCTTATTTTCCATCCACAAGCCTCATTTAATGCATCTTTCTAAGGATAATCCCGACACAAATAAATAATCAATCATAATTCAGGTTTTTTCAGCTTGAGTGGACCATATTTAGTTTCCCAAGTGCACATTTCCACTTTCATAGTTTTCTATTACATTTTACTTGTATTTCTAGGTCATTTTGCATATCACACTGTGTTTTCCAACATTTTATGTTTTCCAAGTTTACACTTGGTGGTGAACCCCTTTTGTTATATTAATCCTCTAGGTCAACCCTATTGCTAGATTTCAATCTCCTTTGCATTGAATCTCCGGGGTTATCACTTGGGTGGAACCTTTTATTAAAGCGAAAAACCTAAATTGCTGAAACCTTCTTCCGGTACTGGAGGTTCAATGTGGGTAGAACCTGGCCAGATTCTCTCGACACTTCCCTTGAGGTGTTCCACTAAGTGGATATTTGAGTTCCAAATTAGCGTTTGAGTGTATTGCCTTTGCGCCAGATGTTTTATCTACGATTTGGATTGAGCGTTTTGGACAAAATAGTTGGTGTCGTTTCCACATTATTGAACAGTGGATGGTTAAAGAGGCGAGCGCGCCCTTTTGTCGTACCTCTTCTTTTTAAATCGTCTTTTTATTTTTATGATTTGTGGCTGTATCTTGTTGTTGTTGCATACATATGTTTTGAATTTCTACTTTAATGTGAGTTTGATGCAAGGTCATCCTTTCACTAAAGTGGGAGCTAAATTTAGTGTAGAAAAATGTATCCCTTTTATATTTTCACACTTATTTGGGCCCTCCTAGTTAATTTGGACTTAATTTTACCTTATTTTAAGTGTTTTAAGGGTATTGCCCTTCACTGCCGCACTTAGGGACCCTTCCCATTAATTTCCCTGAACCTAAAATATCCCTTGAAGTGCTTTCCCTTTTAATTCATTCTAGCTGACTTATTTTGTTACATTTTCTGAAGAGGAAACTAACGTTCTCGTTATACCTTGCATAATGGACTCTCACATTTACGGTCAATGTGTTTCCCTAGTTTTGGGGACCTGGACACATTTTTCCCGGGAAATGGGATTTATATAACAATCTAGGACCTAAATTTGGAGGCCATGTTTTGGCATTGGGCGCTTGCATATCCAGCGGTAGAATATTTCAATGTTTGCTTGTGATATTTAAATTTTTTTGAAGTGCACGGAATACATACTATAACATGGAGTTATTTTACAACTGGTTTTCATCTTTTTAGGAAGGAAATACAAGAGTTTTCATGAAAATATTAAAGAACTAAAGGTTGTGATCCAAAAGGCATTCAAGGAGAAGCAAACTTTTAATTCAACGATAAATATCGATTGTCATGTCAAAATTATTATTACATCATCCCTTTTTTGAATTCTTTCATATGGCGATGGTTTCATGATCAATCAACTTGTCATAAAAGAACTTATTTCAAAGTAAAGATTCAAGGGTTCAAAGATGCAATTCATTAGTCCACATTTCATGAAAGTTACAGGTAAATCTATATTTCAAAGGTTTTAATCAAGGGTTTGTTGAGTGGTAACATTTCTTTTGTTTAGGCTACAAGCGTTTTCTATTCCCAAGACACAGGGTTTGAGATTACTAAAGGAGTAGACATTGGGGAGAAGCCCATTTGCAAAATTGAGTGCCCTTCATTGTGGTGCAGCCAGATCTAGGTGGAAGAAATATTAAAGACCATTTGAAGAGAAAAATTGAAGAAGTTGTCAAAGTTGCAAAAGTTGTTATAAAAGTTATCTCACAAAAACTCATCTATAAAATTTATTTCTTTCTTTTCAAACTTAAAATGTAGGAAAATTGGAAGATTCAGATCTATAGAAGAGGTTGCTGAAGGTTGCAAAAAAACCCTTACTCAGGACCCATTTTCCCTCAGGTAAATGAGTCCTAGATCATCTTCAAAAATTGACTTTTGGTGATTCAAGGTACATTCACATCTGCCCTTTTCTGATCTACATTTTATTTTTTGGTTTTGTCAATATTGAGTTTAATCTTGCTATTCCAAGTGTTAGATTGCAATTTGGTGTTGATTTACTAATTTTTAATTTTTCTCCCCAAAGTGTTATTTGACCAAGAGCCCCATCCTAACACAAAAAGGAAATCTGAAGATTCACACCTTGATTTGACTCACCTAAGGGTTGTAAGATAATTCTTTATGTGGATCTCATTTCCTAGTGAAATAGAGGAAGAAAGGTCCATCATAACCCTATTTTCCCCATTCTATATTAACCTATCTATTTTCATTCATTTCACCAACAATATAAAAAAGGAGATTATTTACCCTTAGTAGAACTGCATGTAATAACTCTTTCCATGCGTCCTTAGGTATGTCACCTTTTGAGGCTCTTTATAGGTGAAAGTTTCATACACCCATTAATTGGGACAAATAGGAAAATAGGATTATAGTGGGTCTTGAAATGCTTAAAGAGATGGAAGAGAAGAAGAGACTCATCAAGGGAAGACTGAAGTAAATGACTGATAGACATAAAAGCTATGCCAACAAGAATAGAACCTTCTAAAAATTCACAAAGGGAGATAAGATCTTCTTGAGAGTCAATCCAAAAAAGAACTCAATTACTTTTGGAAAATCTTCCAAATTGGCCCCTAGATATGTGGGTCCCTTCGATGTGATGGAAGTGATTAACCCAGTTGCATGCCGACTTTCTCTACCACCTACTCTAGCTCAACTCCATTACACATTTAATGTTTATTTTCTTAATTCATCTCTTTGAAATGAATCCTATATACTTCATTTCTAAATAGACTCTTAATGTTCATGAGATACTATTCTTCTAGCATTTGAAATTGGCGTGTTTTGAAATTTTTGGCTTGAATAATAATATGATTGAGTGTTGAAATATAAATATATAATTCAATGTCTTATAAAAAATTAGGACGATGTCTCTTCCTAGTGGGGAAGGATTTCACATCTCAAATGTTTCTAACATTTAATAATGTTAAGTTATTTAAATATTTATGGAAAATGAAATTTATTAGTTTTGACTCGTGATAAATTTAATATTTCAATGTTATGATGTGGAATAGACTCTTTTTGTTTCATGCATTGGTTAACGGTTACTGAAGAACTCTATGAGTGAAAGCGTGTTAATTTAGGAATAGGTTGAAGACTAAGAACATGGTTGAGGTAGGAGTATTTAGTTAGATGACGATCAGCAAGCATGTTGGAATCTAGAACATGCACACACCATTGAATATCATAGCATCTGCATTTAACTTGCAATTTTTTAGATATCATCTTGCTTGTGTGAAATAGGTAAAGCTTATGGAAACAAATTCATTGGAGAATTAGGTAAAGCTAATGATTAAATAGGTAAAGCTCATTGGAGAATTAGGTAAAGCTTAGGTAAATGATTAAATAGGTAAAGCTTATGGAAAAAAATTCATTGGAGAATTTTTCTACCTTGTACATTCGATGATAATTTCATTTTTTTTAAATGATAGTGTTGGAGATATATATTAAAGTGCTAAATTTTTTTCTTTTGTTTGAAATGTTGAATAGAATTATTTATTTAAAATTAAATGGATATCACATGGGAAACAATTTAAATATTCATATGGAAAAATAGTAATAAAACTTTTAACAAATAAAATCTAACTGACTCCCATGTTGGAAAGAGATTTTATGCTCAAAAATCATGGAGGATTGGGTGACTAAGTATTAGGAGGACATACGAGAGTAAAGACTACCTCTAGTTTTAGAAAATGTAGGAATCCTTGGTTAGAGGGGGTGATCTAAAATGAGAAAACAATATTTTTTTGTAAAAATCATAGGGAATTTTTGGGTGCAGAACACGAAGAAAGGAGTGAACCATGGAAGAGGTGTTGTTTCCATATTCGAACATTGAAAAAATCATGGTATACTTGCAACAAGGAGGTAATTTCAATCTTTTGGTTTAAATGTTGTTTCTTTCTCTACAAAAAGGATGGTTTTATCTTGCTCTTACTTCAACCCTAATCAATAATATAACGATTGTCTTGATCTTGTTTTTTCAAATGACTCTACAATCATTTTTCTCTATTCACTAGAAACCCTTGCATTTGAACCTATTTTCTATGTGAATCAAACCTAATGCATCCTTTTTTTGATGTGTAAGGTGGGTAAAACAACTATTTATCTATTATGTCTCATTCTTTCTGAAAAGAAGAAAAAAGGGGTTTATGGTGGATCAAAATAGGGGTATGAACCACTTAGGGACCTATTCTTCCTTAATTCAATAGGAAATGAGATTCTCAAATAAAATTAACTAACAACCCTTAGGAGAATCAAATTAAGGTGTGAATCTACATATTTCATTTTTTTTTGCAAGGATAAGGGTCCTAGTCAAACAACACTTTGGGGAGAAAAAATAAAAATAGTAAATCAAAACCAAAATGCAATCTACAACTTGGAATTTCTAGGTGAAACTCAAAATATGTAGAACCAAAAATCATATCAGAGATCAGAGAAAGATATGATGATATGTACTAGTCACCAAAAGTAAATTTTTGAACTTGATCTGGGCCTCATTCACCCAAGGGAAAATGGATCTTGAGTTATGATTTTTCTACAACTTTTGGGAGCCTTTGCTATAGATATAGATCCTTCAATTTTTTCAAGTTTTAGGTTTGGAAAGCCAGAAATAAATTTTGTAGATGAGTTTCTGTGAGATGATAACTTTTGCAACTTTGACAAGTTTTTTAATTTTTCTCTTCAAGATATCTTCAATATTTCTTCCACCTAAATTTGCAAACAAAAATCAAGAGGGGAAAATGTTTTATTTTTTGTAAATGGGGGGTTCCCTTGTTCAAACACCATTTTGATAA
>VDFB02059072.1:0-11666 GCA_007258455.2 Sequoia sempervirens
TTTCATCTTCATTTTCATCTTCATCTTCATTTTCATTTACATTTTTATCTTCATTTTCATCAACAAAGCGGTTTTCATTTTCATTTTCATTTTCATCAAAAATACAGATTTTTTTTTCATTTTCAAGAAAATGATCATTTTGATTTTCATTTGCAACAAAAGATTTTTCTTTTTTGTTTTCAACAAATTCTATAAAAGTTTCATTTCTTTGAATATAGTCAATGTCAACATCATTATATCCAGCTTCTTGTAAATCTTCTACAAACAAATTTACCATATCACTAACATGTGGATTTGAAGACGTACCTGGATTTGTGTATATTGAAACATTCTCCATAGCATTCAAAGAGGGATTTGAAGACATAGTAGGACTTGTTTGTATAATCATATTCTTCTCCAAATTGACTCGCAAATTAGCTTCATCTACAACTATGGTATCTTCAATGTTTTCATCTTCAATGGTTGTTGAATTGGTTGCTCCACCATCGTTCATTGATTTTATTCTCATTCTTCTTTCTCTTTGTCTTTGTCTCTCTTTTTCTATATTTGCTTCAACTTCTTGAGGAGTCAATGTCTTTCTTCTCTTATTCACGAAATTTTCCCATGGTATAAAATTCTCAAGCACAAATGTAGATGGTAATAGTGAAATACTTTAAAATATTGAATCAAATTGGAAGTTGAATTACCTATTACAACAAATTATTCCTCTTGTGTTCCTCAAAACAAATAGAAAACACCACAATTCCACTTTAAAAATTGTTTCTTTATGTTTCCTTTGAAAAATTCAATCCATATTGCAAATTTCACTTCAAAATGGTGTAGATGATGCCCTTTGATAAAATCAACAAAATCAAATTGCAGCCACTGTAAATACAATAACTTATGAAAAAATTGATTTTTTAGTGCTCTCGGCCATACATGTGAAGTTGCAAAGTTACAGAGTTGACAGTAATTGTGAACAGTGTTTTTAAATAATATAAATGGGATCCCGTCTATAAAACGTGATCCCGTTTATAATAAAATAGGATCCCGATTACCAAACAGGATCCCATTTACTAATAAATGGGATCCCGCACAATAATCGGGATCCCATTCACTAAAATCCAGTTACCTTTAGCGGTGAAATAGAAGCGGGATCCAGATTATAACGGGATCCGTTTGCAATGTCGCCGGGATCCGTGTCATAATGGGGATCCCGTTTTAAATTTGAATTTTGTTTTGCATCGTGGGCGGGTTTTTGCCAAGGTTTTCGGTTCGAGAAAAGCTTTGGAAGTCCGAACCTAAGCCTTCAACCTGGTTTGACCTGCAAATTGAAGGCCCTAACAATGTCAAAGCAAAATATCGACTTTGGACATATGGCTGACGACCTTTTTTCAAAAATTTTCTGACAAATGAAAACCCATTTTAGATCAAACAATGCAGATTCTAAATATGTAATTTGTTTTGCAATTGAATTATTTTTTGTATTTTTCAATTAATTTCTAATAAAATTGGTCCATAAACTTTAAATATCATAGTTTTTTACTATTTGAATAACTTTTGATCAACATAACATTTTGACAAACGGATTGCAAGAGAGCAAACTTCAGACAATTCTTTTCAATTTGAAAAAAAAAAAGTCAAAAAATGATAAGTTTAGGTCATCTTATGCATGTCGTACATGACGATTTTTCAAAACAACAAATCTGCCTAATAAAAAATTAACAAAAAAAAAAAAATTCAATAAAAAATTACAAAAAAATATCAAGAGCAAGGTTCAGTGAGTCATAAAACTTTTCCCAAAAGGATTTAGAAAAATACATAATTTAAGTCAAAATATGGATGTCGTACACGCATGGTATGGTACCAAAAATGACTTTTAAACAGTGGTTTTTTGAAATGCCTATTGAAACTCAATTTGTACAATCTGGATATTGAAATAAATTACATATTTGGAAACTAGACTCCGAGCACTACATTTTATGATTAGTGACTTTTTTAAAGATTTCATCTCTAAGTGCTTCAAATTTTAAGGTCAAATGTGTCAAATACTGAAAATTAGGAAAACACTTCCACTTTTTGGCCAAAAGTGGACTCCAACTTCTTGCACACACCCTAATCAGATAAAAGATAATGCTGATAGGTATGGCTAGCAAGGCTAGAGACCATATGACAAGAAAATAGGCATGTGATTGTTGCAAACTACATTGCAGGACAATCACAGAAAAGACAAGATAGGTCTAGTCAGGTTGCCCCCAAGATAGACAACAAGACATAAGATATCAAGACATATTCTCAAATCCTTTTGAAACGTTTTAAAAATTAAGAAAATATGATAGCCCCCCTTAAAATGATGTATGTTATGTAGAGGAGCACAAGTCATTCTAAGGAGAACATAAATACTGTAGAGAGATGTGGCACGAGATACATAGTGATATGTATTCATGGAATGTTGTCAAATGAGGGACAACATCATGAAGGAGAAAAGAAGAGATGAAGAAATCAAGATAAAAAAAGGGATCCAATTACTCGGGATTAGAACTAATCATAGATATAGATAAATTGATATAATATGTATGAAATGTCATCACCCCCCAAATAGATCAGAATGGGAAGAAGAGAAAATGAAGAAAAAATACAAATAAAAAACAAAAATCAGGTCAACATGGAAGAGGCCTAAATTCCCCCATGATTTGCATCATTCCCAACGTGAAAATCAAAGATTATGACATATCAAAGAATGATGATACAAATAGAAGAAGTGTATGATAGATTTTCTCTCTTCTCTCCAAGTACCTACAAGGGTATCAAGGGTCCTCTAGGTGAGAGCACAAACATAAATAAACAAGCACAAGGGGAACACAAACAAACACACAAAGCTAATATAAAGATGAAAAAGACATACTCCTCTAGTCTGACACCTTGAACAAGTCGTCTTGCTCCCAGTCTAGATCATTGTAGGGGGAGAGAAGATGAACCTATAAAGGGGGATATAAAGCATGATACCAACTATCTCGCATGTAGCAAGGGCCAAGGAGGAGGCCACCTCAACATCTCATTGATAAGGTCCTACGAGGCTAATGTCACATACAACAAAAATGGAAGGGTAGGAATATCCTCCATCGATTCAAACATACACTTCTCTAAAGTGAAGTGTTATGATTGAACAGGAGGAGGAGGATGAACCGAAGATTCATTGTCAACCTCTGGGAGAGGGTCAGTGATAAACTCTAAGGAAGGAGGTGATGTACTTTTCACAAGAACATCACAAGCCAAAGAGGAATAAGACGAAGGAGGTGAAGAAGACATTTTGCAACCATCTTTTGAGATGAGGTCATGTTTTGAATTATACTTGAGTAGAGGATGGGGAGTCCACACAGCAGAAGTGGAAGAGGAAAGAGTTGAAGCCACAATAGGCACAACCTTTATGTTAGGCATGTCAACAGGCTTAGGGAAAGGAAGAAGATCTAGAAGAGAAGTGATTAGAGGCAGCTCCGTAGAAGGAGCGATGAGCACTTGCACCATTTTTGGGCATGGTTCATTGGGATCCTCGGAGGAAGCCGAAACAAAAATAGAGGTGATGGAACAGAAGAAGCTGAAATAGAAGTAGAGATAGGAATAAAAGTAGTGACAAAAGTAGGAGGAACAAGATGATCCTCCTTGGTCTTTTGCAAGGATTCACACTATCGAGCCAAGGCTTGTTGGTGATGCTTACACTCACGTGCAAGATGGTTGTGATGGCTATGGGCACTAGAAGGGGAAGCATGAGAAGAATCTGGGGGATCTTGTTCCACTGAGGGAGTAGTCTCCACAACCATTGTCAATGAAAGAACAGGCTCTTGAGGGTTCTGCACCATTGGAGCAATACTCTTCACAACTGTTGTTAGTGGGAGAGTAGAATCCTAAGGAGGTACAAGAGGAGGAATATAAATAGAAACAGGGGTCTCAACAATAGGCCCCTTTCCCTTGTCTACCTTAGAGGTAGGTGGAGGAAGAAAAGAAGGTTGTGGAAGTTGAGAACCAAGAACAACCCAATGTGTATTCTTCCCCTTACCATATAAGGTGGGTCAAGGTACCATAAGTAAAACAAGAAGCTAAAAAACTCGTGGTTTGAACCTCCACAACATGGGTTCCTTCCTCTTTCTTGTGATAATCACAATAGGAGGAACCAAGGACACCACCAAGGGTTGCAAAGCCACAATGGAAGATGAAGAAGCAGAAGCAGAAGACCTAAGGGCAAGAGCTTTCTTATCCTTAGCCTTTGGAGGGGTGAAGGATGAAGCACGTTGTTGTGTGCATGCAAAGATTAATTCAAAGAAATAGCTTGAGCGGAAGGCATAAAATCACCTTTAGGCACTGATCCCCTAGTCTTATATCTGAAATAAGCCTTGTATGACAGGTCACCTATAGGTGGTAAAGGTCTAATTGGGATGAGCCAAAAGTGATCCAAGGAGAAGCCCCCATGTAATACCAATGTTCTGTATCCAATATCCTAGATAGTGTACATAGTACCCTCATGGGAAAACTTAAGATATTTGTGGATAACTGAGGAAACTGCATTCATAAAGACTAGCCATGGGATGTGTAGTCTAACTCTAAAGAGTCGGACTTGGGTGTCATGATAAATGGGACTTCCAGGGACTTAGGTCCAACCAAGACCAATAAAGAAATGGAACCAACAGGGACAACAATAATTCCATAGTGTGTGTGAAGCGTGGTATGTGATTCCTCGTATTTCTTCTTATGCAAGTTATTTATGAAAAGAGTCTTTGTCATGATAATATTGACCTGACTTGTGGGGTCATCTATAATGCCAGTTACAATATCATCATTGACACGAGAAGGGATATACAACAGAGAGGGATCTTTGTTTAAAGGTAGGTCTTGTGGGTTTTATGTAATATTAGGTGTTGCATCCATATGACCTAGAGGAGGAACATGAGTAAATGAAACCACATTCACATAATTAGATGTATTCAAATTGGAAGCAGAAGAAGTAGGGGTTACAAGGTTGGTAGAATGGGATGGAAAGGGATCTGTTTAAATCTACAGTTGGCTATTAGGCTTCACTACAGATTTATTAGAGTTTTGCTTTTTACCATCGAGCCAGATGGTACCATTTTCGATGTGGCCTTGTATGGAATGACGAAGATGCACAAACCCCTTGGTATCATGACCAAAGACTCGATGATATTGTTGGAAGAATGAATAAGCCCTCTAGTGTGTTTTCATTGATTCCAACATTGTTTGGTGGAAGGTTTATCCCATCTAGTAAACAGTGCTTATGTTATCTTAATCCAATAATTTGGTCCAAAATTGTAAGTGTTAGAAGATTGAGTTGTGTGGTTTTAATATGTTGTTTAGGACTAGTAATTGCATCTATGGACAAGTTTTCAGTGATTTTGGTTGAATGGGCTAAAAGATATAAATGATAGAAGTTCGGCATACATGTTTTGTAAACTCTTCTGGCCGACGTGGATAAGTGGTGTGATGACACACTTTGTGGATGTTAAAGAGATCTCTTTTGGTCTGGTTCGATCCAATTTAGGTCTTGCACATTTTGTTTAAAGCACAAAAGAAGTTTTTGGTCTAAGTGGACAAGCTATTTTGAATCAAGTATGTTTACATCTAATTAGGCTGACCTAATTGATGTATATTGATGTGTGTTGATATATATATATTTAACATTTTTGTACTGGAAATATATAGCTGATGAGATAGATGTGACATGCAACAAGTAATAAGCAGTGATGTGCAACAGTGTGATATTGTGCGAGGTTGTAGGTAGTTGTTGTGAACCTACAAACTGGTGCAGGATTTTGTATTTCAGAGCTTAACTGGAACTGAACTCAACACACAAAAGGTGTATTTCATTAGTTCATCCTTTTGGTAGTGAGCCACACTACTTTTGTAATCATTTTAGGCTGTGATCCTTTCAAGGATAGTGTGTCCTAGCATTGTGCCCATGTAATATCTTATGACCGGTTATAATATATTGTGAGCTATTCTCATCATGGTTTTTCCCATTTTGGGTTTTCCATGTAAAAATCCTGGTGTTCATGTGTCATGTGATGTTATGATTCCTTTCATGTTTTTTTTTACAGTTGTAGCTAGATATGTTTTAATTATTGAATGGTTATAAGTTAAATGGTTTAGTAGAATACTGATTCACCCCCTCTCAGTATTCTGGGTGTTCAAAAATTGGTATTAGAGCTTGGTTCATTTGGAAAAGTTTAATAGCTTAAGGAAGATCAGGAAGTTTGAACACATGGCTGACAAAAGGTGTTTTATTCCTCCAGAAGAGATCTCTACAACTAAAGAACTTCATGCTACTTTTGAAGATCTGGAAAAAATTGAAAATGAGAAACTTTGAGGGATAACTTAAAAGAAGCAAATGAATGCATCATAAAACTAAGAGAAAATCAAGAAGTTCAAAGAAAGGCATAGAGAAGTAAGTGATTAGTTGAAGAAAGAAAATGAGGACATCATCAGACTAAAGGTACAAGTGGAAGAAAAGAAAAGAATTGAGGACTGTCAGAAAGCTGAAATTCAAAGCAAGATTGATGAATGTACAAAGCTTGAACAAGAAGTTGTAAACCTAAGGTCTGACTTGGAGAAGGAAAGAGATCATGAGGATAAATTCAAAACAAGTTCTACAATGCTTGATGACTTGATTTCTTTTTAGAAACCCTCTAAGGATAAAGGTGGTTTGGGACTTGAAGAAGGACAAAGCTCGAAGGAAAAATAGACTCCTAACAAGGTTGACAATCAAAGGAAGACTCAAGGAAATGGTAGACAGAAGAAGAATCAAAGAGGCAATACCAGAAGTACTCATATTAGACAACCTAATGCTCAAATGTACCCATCTTTCAATGGTATTTCTTTTTCATGTAATAAATTTGGTCATAAAGCAACAAAATGTAGAAGTAAAATGAATTAGAATGTTGGATTATTTTCTGGACAATGTTTTGCTTGCAAGAAATTTGTACATAGAGTTGTTGAGTGTAGAATTTAGATAATGATGAATAGATTCAATGCTAGTAGAATGCTTTAATCTTTTCAAGGATATTGCTACACATGTAATGCATTTGAACATAAAGCTAACCAGTGTAAATCAAGGTTAAATGAAAATCAGTCTGGTCAAAAAAATGTTGTGTGCTACACCTGCAATAAACCAAGACATAATTCAAGATTCTGCAGAAGTAAAAATGGGAAGAAATCTAATCCAAAACAAAGGAATAAACCTGTGTATAAAGTGGATCCTACTAAGGTCAAGAAGGAAATGGAGAAAATTTGGAAGAAAAAGGAAGAGCCTAAGAATAAGGATGAATAAAATGCATCTGTACCTACATCTAGTGTAGATACTTCTAAAAACTAAAACCAATAGTGGATTTAGGGGGAGAAATTACAGAGAAATCTTATAAACCCTTGATATAAGAAGTGTCAAGCAGTGACACGAAGATATGTGATGAGAAATGTCATTCTAAAAGTGTTGAAAAATATTCTAATAGAAAATATGCAAATTTGGAGATTTGAGGAGCATTTTAGGGTTTATAGTGTATTCATAAAGTGTTTATCAACTTTTTTGTGGATGGAATGCATTAAATGTGAAATTAGGGAAAATTGGGAAGGCATAAAGTGAAAATTCAAGTCTAGATAAATCACTTTTACACATTTGGAAGAAAGCAGAGTGAGTTGAAGTGAGTTGAAGCAATTTGAAGGTGATTCAGAGCATCTGGCATCAAACCTTAGTTTCCATTGAAGATTGAAAAAGGTACTTACAACTATCTATACTATGTGGGTTTAAATTAGAAGTAATTTCTGTATGCACCTAAAAATGGTTTGGAGAATATAATTAGTTAAATATGATTTATTTGATTAATTAATCCTAAAATTCATCTACTTAGTAAATAAATAGAAATATTTATTTATATTAAGTTCACTATTAATTCTTCTATTTTATCACATTATTTTCCTCTTAAATAAATAAACAAAATTAAATACTTTGTTTTATTTAATTATTATCATTATTATTTCTTCTATACTTTATCCATTAATTCTATCTTAAATTAAATACACAAGCTTCAATAGTTTGTGTAATTTAATTATCTTATCATATTTTCCTCTTAATTAAATAAAGATATCCTAAAATCTTTAATTTAATTATCATATTCTTTCAATTTTTATTTAATAAACAACTTCTATAGTTTGTTTTATTAAATTATTTATCTCCCCTTTTGCTAATTTAAATAAACCAAAAATATTTAAATAAAATCATAAATCAAATCCCTCTATTCACTCACCAATAAAATTAGATTTTCAAATCTAATTAATTTAACTAGCATTCACGGGAAAAGCCTCGAGGACAAACTTGCAGGCTATCCTCTCAATCTTCTTCCTCAAATATTTGCTCTCATCTTGCCTAGTGTTTTCATGGGGAGGAACAATCCCCCATGATCAGCTCCACCTTCTCATCTCGTACCATTCAAATCTCCAGATTTAATCTCAGCCTCTGTTGTGTTACCCCTGTGCAAAACTGCTGCCAGAAATATATATATACAACCTTCTGAAGCATGAAAATGATCGGAGAAATCCAAATTTATGCAAACTTACTCTGTAGGAATTAGTACTCAAGCAACCAAGCAATCATAAGCATTAGCATTAGCATTTTAGTATCATCATAGCATCATGGCATCAATAGATTTCATATTACGACAACATCATTAGTTTTTACTGTAGCTTCCCTTTATCAGTTTTCATCAAAATAGTTTACAGTAACTTCATATCACTTAGAAATCATTCTTAATCATCACATCATTGCATTTAGCATCCATTCTGTTCTCTAGATAGGCATTTTAAACAGTTACGATGTTTACAAATCTGAGCGATTTTGTAGCTTGATAAATCTTTGGAGATAGGAGACAATGAGACGTCTTCAGGATTTTCAGTGTTTTAAATTAGTTTAATTCATGTTAATCTTGATCTAATGTCTTATTAAGAAGTGTTTTAGTTGTTCTTTTACTTTTTACTTATTCACACTTACATTCTAGAGCCCACCGTGGGGCCGTACCCCATGTTTTTAACAAGTTTTTTTGGAAAATTTTCGTACATGAATCTAGGATAATTTTTTTTAGCACAATCAAAGAATTTTATAGCACTTCTGAGACAAACTATAGCGCATCTGAAGTCTGTTCTAGTGCTTCCGAAGAAGAGTATAGCGCTTTGAAGGACTGTTTTAGCGCTTCAATCTTACCTTCCAGCACAGGCCGACAGGTCACACCCAACATCAATTTTAGCGCATTTGTAAAATCCTATAGTGCTTTGGGATATTTCTATAGCACTTCTGGCTATTTCTATAGTGCATCTGGTTATTTCTATAGCGCTTTTGACCATTTTCATAGCGCTTCTGTGTAATTCATTTTTTGGATCCGACGTGTCTGTGGCTAGTAAATTTTATTTCTTCAGTTGGATTAAAAAGAATCAATCTAGGATAGACACTTCTTCAGTTGGTTTAAAAATGAATCAATCCTAGGATAGTCACATTTTGATTTGGATTAAAAATTTACCAATCTAGGGTAGTCACCAGACTTTTCAATTTGGGATTTAGGATAGCAACATCTTCACTATGAAGCAACATCTTCACATAGATTAGAAAAATTTTCGTTTGGGCTCTAAAAATTGAACAAGTGATTTATGTGTTTGTATGGTTGATAGGCATATGCTCTCCCCTTAATTGGGTGATCCAAAAATTCATACTCATCCTTTTTATGCATTCTTCAAGTTTTATTACATCCTTTAAAAGGCCTGTCGTAGTGGGAAAAAGTACTCGCCCTATGGGAACGACCTAAGTGGGTTCAAACCAAAGCCAGGTTTTTCCACCCCACTATAAAATTTAAAGAAAATCTCAGGAAACCCACTTTTTCTGGAAGTGTGCAAGATAACCATCCCTAAAACCTTTGTTCTAAAGGTTGGGAGGTCTCCTGAGGGAGTCTATTATTGCCGCTCTGAACAAAAACCCTTTCTAAGAACCTAGTGTAGTATCCAACCAAGTTAGTAACCAAACATTGTAATACTCGCAGTGCAAGGGGAGGGAAGAATCTGCCCCCAAGACATAATTGCCACAGACCGTTTGCTCAAGGGGTCAAGAAATATAACATTGAGTACACGCCTAGAAAAGACAAAAACATGGGCGCCCTCTACGGGGTGACACGACTATGTGAGTCAACACAATTTTAAGATGTGGGTTGTTGAGTATAATGATTTCCTTTTGACTATTAAGAGTGAGTCTGTCTGAAGTGCTTTATTGTTATCAAACCAGTGAAAATAAGACCATGCTTGGTTCTTTTGAACATACACTATCTATTTAGATTACAAACTCTTAAAAACAACTGTCTTCATTTGAGTGCTGTGTATTCCAAAATCATTAAAATTCAGATAAAAGATCATCCTGAAAAATACAAAATCAAACAAAATCAAAACTGAGAATATATGATTAGAGATTGGAAAACCACTAAGTTTTTCAAGAAATCTCTTTCCAAGAGAATTAGAAAACCCAAGACACTACTTAGTTACAAACATCTTTTGCAAAGATGACATTTCTTGTATTAGAATAGGAAGACTTTGCTTCATCATAGAACATTCCTCCATAGGTTTCATGATTTCAATAGGGGTTACATTGATGATTATGCTGTAGAACCTTTGAATTCACAAGCCTATATTCAAAGAAGCGCTCTTTCACAAGAATCTAACCATAGTCAACGTATTTGTCAATCCTCCATTCCACAACCCCCCATAGAATACTCCACCAGACCTGATCAGTTCTTATGATAGACAAATCTTTGGAAACCTTAGGTTGACATCCAAAATCAAGGAGTTACCACCTTATGATCATTTGGAGACCTACAACTCCCATTCAACAACCAGGCCTTATACCACCTATCATACAACCTAGCCTTATACATCTTGAGAATGGCCAAACCAACATTATCAGTAGCTTACAGGCATTTATTTTTGAGGAAAACAAAACACCCCATCAGTTTCTTACAACATCCATCGTTCTAAACGAAGAAGAAGAAAAGACAAACATAGCAGTAGGAAGACCCATGTTACTACCTCCTGCTTGGGAATAGGTAATAAATAACATTACAATAAGGTATTGAAAACATCATTCAACATACCTTATGATCATTTGGCGACCTACAGCTCTCGTTCAACAACCAGGGCTAACCACACCAATATTTCAGCCCGGTAACATGCACATTGAAGGAACTCAAACTAACATCATCAGTAGTTTGAGAACATTTATTTTTGAAAAGAACGAAACACCCCATCAATTCCTCACAACATCCATAGCCTTGGACTAAGAAGAAGAGAAAGCAGACAGCAGCTGAGATACCCATATTGCCACCCCCTGCTTGGCATTCAATTGATACTATAGCACTTCCATCCTCTGTTTTAGCGCTTCTATCAACAACAAACCAAACTGTCAAAAAATTCCAGTATCAGCACCGTTCTAGCGCTTCTAATCCATCTTTTAGCGCTTCAACAACAAAACATAGCGCTTTTGGTGTCTGTTTCAGTGCTTCTGATTAATTTTACAACACTCTGTCATTATCAAACATTACCAGTGTGCCAGTATTTTAGCACTTTTGCGCTTTGTTTTAGCACTTCTACACTATTTTACAACG
>VDFB02059073.1:0-14699 GCA_007258455.2 Sequoia sempervirens
ATTTACAAGCAAAGAAAGCAGATTGATGATACCCTAGGTGGTGTATATAATGGCTCCATTTCCTTCTTTGAAACCATGACTGGGCGAAGGAAGATCATGCCCAAGTATTTGAATCTGGAATAGTTCAGAAATTGGTGGTAGGATATCTACATGCCACTTGATGATGGTTATGTCTTTGACCACCAATTGGATGATGTAGCCACCTACCTTACAATTGTGTAAAATTTTACAATGTATGGGGGTGGATTTGGGATAGGTAGGTCAAATGGTCAAGAGAAGGAATTAAAGTATTGAGAATAAACTTAGGATTTTACCCCACCTTACACTAGTAGCTGACTGGATGCAAGGGTGTTCTAGCGAAAGGAAATTACATGAAGAGCCGGGGATCAAAATAGGAATAATACGGGACCCCGCTGGAAACTAGCCGTGGAATATAGCATGATTTGGCCCTTCCATGTCACATATTGCGGCGCATTCATGGGTCCAGAAGCTACATTGTGGATCCAGGGAAGCCAACTTAGGATTGGAACATGCCATTTAATGCTTATTCGCCCGATGGTGGTTCTCGCAGGCGAATTTGTTTATTGCACCAGTAATACCACTCTTGCTTAGCTGATGGGTTTTCTAGGGGATTCTATATATTTGGCATTTCGCCTCGTTTGTAGAGGGTTAGATAGTTAGAAATAGAGAAAAGATATAGAAGATAGAAGTAGAATAGAGTAGAATAGTTAGACGTGAGTAAAGCAAGTTAGCAAGTAGTTGTGCTCAAGCAAATATTGTAACAAAAAACTAGAATTGTTGCTATAGTGGATAATTCGAATACAAGTAATGACATTGTGATTTGGTGCCAAACTTGTGTTCTTTTGTCTTACATGGTTCTTGTTATTCCATCTTTAAAATTGCTTTGAGGAGGTTAATATTTAGATTAGATTTGATTCAATAATGTTTGCGATTTAATACTTGAATGTTGCAACAATCCTTCAGTCCATACTTTTTGCAACCAACTAATTGTTAGTTGCTTTGGAAAGTTAGCCTAGACTTCATATTCAGTGTGCTTAGTTCGATTGTGAGGATTTTTTCATTTTAACTACAATAGGGTTATTGAATGAATGTTCATGATTTGAAAATATTAACACCTTAGAAGATTGCAGATTTATCTGGATCAAGCAGAGATCAGTTTTGAGGGATTGGTCCATTTCAAGTGTTGGTTACTTTCATTGTTAATCTTAGGAGTAGTATTAGATTTAGAAATCTCTTTGCAACCCTTACCCTTTTTCTATTTTCTTTGATTATTGGGTTGGATCTTGGATTAAAATATCACTAGATTGTTAGATCTAATAAAATCGATTCAGTATTTTGCTTGTAGTAAGGTCCCATTGTGATTAGCAGCATTCTCACATTTTATCACTGAGTTGTTTATGCATTGTCAAGACCTGACATTAGAGACCTTGGGGTTATCTCTTGAGGCTTGCTGATAGAGATTTACCTTTCAAGAGAGATAGGATATTACGTTCTGTTTGAGTTGTTGCTGTGCAAAAAACACAATCAACACCTTCTACCTATTTCAAAGCCAAATGGGGGCATTCACATTTGCACAGATTTCAAAGATCTCAATAAGGCATGTCCCAAGGATGACTTTCCACTTCCAAACATTGACATGATCGTGGATATGATGATAGGACATGAGATGCTATCATTGGTGGACGGGTTCTTAGGTTACAACCAGATCATGATAGCTAAAGAGGAAAAACATAAAATGGCCTTCACTTGCCCATGGGGGGCATATTGCTGGAATATGATGCCATTCAGGTTAAAGAATGCAAGAGCCACCTATTAGAGGGCCACGATGCTAATATTTCATGAAATGATCCATAAAAATATGGAAGATTACATGGATGATATATTGGCCAAGTCAAAGAAAATATGAGATCATATAGCCATATTGGGCTCCATCTTTGATAGGTTAGAGGAATACAAAGTCATAATCAACCCAAAGAAGTGTGTTTTCAGAGTACAATTAGGGAAAATCCTCAGGTACATTGTGTCCATGACGGGAATTGAGATATATCCTACTAAGGTCAAATCCATTCTCAAAATGGAGGCACCTAAAACACTGAAACAACCAAGGGGCTTACAAGGGAGACTCTAGTCCATCCACCGATTCATAGCACAACTAGCAAACAAGGCTATCGCCTACTCTCATCTACTCGAAAAGGGGGTAGCATACAAGTGGGATGAAAAGTGTGATCAGGCCTTCAACAAGATCAAAGAATACTTACTCACGCCACCAGTCCTCATGCCACCAATTTCAAGAAAACCTTTGATCTTATATATATCCGCAACAACGATAGCTCTTAGCGCTCTCCTAGCTCAACACTATGAAAATGGCAAAGAGAGAGTTATCTATTATATCAAAAGAACCATGGTGGGCCATGAATTGAACTATACATCCATTGAGAATTCCTTTCTAGTAGTTGTATTTGCAGCTCAAAAGTTTAGGCATTACATGCTAGCCCATCAAATAAAGCTTATCGCAAAGATAGATCCCCTTAAGTACTTGCTTTCCAAAGCAACACTTATAGGGTAGATAGAAAAGAGAGTTAATATCCTCACAAAACATGACATTGAATATGTGGAATGTAAGGCCATCAAAGGACAAGCTATTGCAAACCAACTGGTGGAGGCACCAATCTACTTAGAAAATCCCCTTGTCTTAGAATTCCCCAATGAATCAATCTTCAACTTAAGTGTAGTGGATCACTAGAAAATGTACTTTGATGGATCCTACACTCAACATGGATCAGGGGTAGGGATCTTCTTCATCACCCCACAAGGAGACTGCATTCCAAAATCATACAAGTTGTCATTCTCGTGCACAAATAACATAGCGAAATATGAAGCTCTTGTCATAGGGCTAAGAATAGTAGTGCAATGGCAGATAATGGAACTCAAGGTATACAAAGATTCATAGCTCATAATCAATGAAGTCAATAATGAGTATCAAACAAAGGATGACAAGTTGACTCCCTATAAGAAATTGGTGGAAATACTTAAGGAGTTCTTCATCGATATAACATTTGAACAGCTACCAAGAGCAAACAATAGAGGGACAAATGAAATAGCTACAATTGGATCACTCCTAGAAATCCCACGTGACATCCCAAAGCAAGAATTCCTCATAGAGAAGCTTCCCATTCCTATGTTTGAGGCATTGGAGTCTAAATTTGTGTGCAAAATTGTTGGTCCTAGTGATCCCTAGTACCATGATATATACACATCTGAGAATATGAGTCCACCTAGACGACATAACACCAAACCTCAAAAGAGCCTTCATCAAAAATGCATCTCGTTTTGTCATCCTAAGAGATATCCTTTACTGTAAAAGCATTGAAGGGACCCTATTACGTTGCTTAAACACTTAGGAGGCATTGACTACCTTAACTAAGGTACATAATGACATTTGTGGTTCACACTCGAGTGGTATGACCTTGGCCAAGAAATTGTTGAGGACATGGTATTATTGGCCTACCATGGAAAGAGAAGCACATGACTATGTCAAAATGTGTCTTTAATGTCAACAGCATGGGGACCCCATCCATGCACCAGCTCATGAGCTCCATCCGATTGTCACACTATGGCCCTTTTTGCAGTGGGGGCTCGATCTTGTTGGAAAAATCACCTCCACCTCATCCAATGGACACAAGTTTATCATCACTGCCATTGAGTATTTCACCAAGTGGGTGGAAGCCATCTCCATGACATATATCATTGGAAAGCAGATATCAAAGTTCAACCTGAACTACTTAATTTTCCGTTACGAGGTCCCCCAAGCCATTATCTCTAATAACGAGATACCCTTCAAAAATTAGGATGTTCGCAACCTATGCCACAATTTTAAAATCCAACATTGCTTCTCCATTACATACTACCCCCAAGGAAATGGCCAAGTTGAGGCTACAAATAAGACCATCCTAAAAAATCCTCAAAAAGACAGTCAATGAAGTTGGTCGTGATTGGCATCTCCAACTAAATCCCACCCTATGGGCCTATCGAACCAGCATCCGCACACCAATGGGTGCCACCCCCTTTTCCCTGGTCTATGGATCATAAGCCATATTACCCATCGAGATTGAGCTCCCGTCCTTGAGAATATCACTGCAAAATCTTATCACAAATGAGGAATATCAGGTGTCAAGATTAAATGAGATGGAATTGCTAGATGAGAGGTGTATGGATGCCCTAAACCATTTGCAAGTGTACCAAAACTGACTCAGGTGGAATTACAACAAGAAGATTAGGATTCAAACCTTCCAAGTAGGAGAGCTCATGCTAAAGGAAAATCAGAAGAATGTTCCAAATCCAGATGACAAGGTAAAATTTGAACCCAATTGGTTGGGACCATTCATCATCACAACGAGCTATAATTCAGGGGCATATCAGTTATCAACATTGGAAGGTGAACCTTTGTAGGAGCCCATGAACAACTCCCATCTCAAAAAAATTATGCATAATCTTGCAAGGTGTAAACCCGAAAAATCAAAAAAATCAAAAAATGTCCTGAAAAAATGGTCACCCTGAAGAAAACCTGGCAAATAGGTGTCTTGGTGACAATAAAAAAATTAAAAAAAAACATAAAAATTAGAAAAAAGATTAAAAACAGTAAAGAGAAAAATTGTCCTCTAGTGAAAACCACTTCAATGGCACTTTGGGCAAGTAGCTTGGTGAAAACCTAGCAAACAGGCACCTTGTGTAAATAAGCATGTTCCATCCACTAGGATCTCCACAACTTGTTCTGCATCATCCATCCATCACACTTCTATCATCCATCACTCATTCATGTCCACACCATAGCTTGGTCCTGTGTTCACCTCATAATCCCTCCTAGTACTACTCGACCCATTCTCAAGGTCAGTTTGTCCTGTCTTTATCAGAGTAGTCTATTGCATTGCCTTTGAAAGTTCTCATCAATCAAATTCCATACCTCTTGAGTCTTCTAAATCTGAAAAATCCAAAAACATTGAAAATTCAGAAAGTAAAAATATTCATAAAATGAAAAATCAAAACGACTAAAACATATCAAAATCAAAAATAGTTAAGATCAAAAAGTCAAAAAAAATTGTCTTGTCAAACTACATTGTCACAGGCTCTAAATGTAAATAAGGTTGATCTTTGATCATCTCCATTCATTAATTGATCCCTTTATGAGTCCGTCATAATAAAATGACAATCCATTTGTTCATATCTCATGAATAATTGAGTCTATGTCATTCGAACTACGTGGTCTCTGTGTGTATAATGTAGGCAAGGCTAATCTATTGATCGGCCCTTGAGGCCCCTAGGATAGGTCTTGGTTAGTCTCTTGGTCAAAATCTCAAAAAACCCCAAAACATTGAAAAATTCAAAAATCAAAACATTTATAAAATCTCAAAAATACTAAAAACAGCCTCAAAACATTTCAAAAAACATCAAAAACATTCAAATATTTGAAAAGTTCATATGTCTCATCTCGCTTTCACTCGCAATAAGCATCACTCACAATAAATCATCATCATCCTCAAACTTTGGTGAAATAATCGAGAAACAAGTCCATGGAGTATAATATCGCGCGATTTGATATAAATTTTTTGATGTCTTATGAGGAATGTCAAACAACTCAAATGCAAAGTCTAACCTTGCTGGTATAGAATTTCAGTCTGGTATTTTTTGCTTGAAAAGGATTTCAAAGTGTTCCAAATGTGTGCATTCCAATGCTCTAATGCTGGTACTAAGCAATCATGAACAAACCCTACCCAATCTGTCCTTTATTCTTGCATTTGGCTGGCTTGTAATTGTGTCAAACACTTTGTATGCAAAGTGTATTATAGCTGGTATGTTGTTTCAGTTTGCAAGATCAAATGACAAAGGGGTTTGTGAATATTACTATCTTCTACTACTATCCCAACCTCTAATTGAAAATATAATGCTTCTTTGAAACTTTGGATGCATTCATAAAGAACTAAGTGAAAATATTGCATCTACAACCCTTAGCATTTTGTCATATAGTTATCATGCATCCTCCTACAATGATCAGAACTAATACAATGAGACAACTACTTATTCCTTCTCTTTTTTAAATGGCAGATCATTACAATGCTTCATAGAATGGCCAAGACTCTTGGCTAAGTACATATGAATAAATGATTGGGTCTGATATAGACTGTCACCTACAGCCGTACCTCTTATTATGCAAATAAATGACATATAATATGCATGGAACAAACAAAAGGAACACGGAAATGATAGCCTTACGGTGTTGAAAAAGCTACCATTATCATATCATAATATACCTCCTTGTATGTAGATTGAACTCCTAAACATTTTATTGCTAATAAGTGTGGATATAACATAATCTAAATTCTTCAAATTACTTCAAATCACCTTCAAAGTTGTCTCTCCCTCCTCAAACCATGTACCACCCTCTTAGGTAAATCAAAATTTATTGGAGGCTCCTCATGCAAAATCGTAGCCCTTATATGCTGACATGATCTTGATTATGTTGATGTGGAAAATCTGAATCTTTCACTAGCGATCTCCAACATTCCTGGCTTCTAATCTCTTCAAATAAGATTAATATGATCTAAGGATGAGGGCGCACCAAACCCAAGAACAAATCAATGCACACTCAAGCTTCCACAAACAAATTCGTATTTCTAATGGCGTCCTTGAGTGCTGCAGATTTAGCTTCAGACTTCTGGAAATATAATCTGATCTCTTCTTCAATTTTCAATACCCTAGAGTGCAATGCCCCAATGCCCAAAGATGCTATACTTCTCCCAAAATCGTATTCCTCAAATATTGGCCCTTGGCCACAAATTTTTGCTTGATGAAGTGACTGAATTATCACCTCCAATCTGCAATAATTCAGGTGATATTTCACACCCTCAAAATTGCTATCAATGGGAGTTTTCGTTCCCAAAGACAAATTGATTATCTGCAGACCACTTGGCTCCACAAATACTCAAGAAGAAATCATCAATCATCAACATCAAATCTGCCTTGCCTCAATAGTGAGACCTCAAGGTCTATTTATGCTTTTTCCTCTAGAGGTCAACCTCAATAAAATAATATTATCTTTTTGTTTCTAGAAGATTCCAATATATTTTAATTTTTGCACTTTATAAAATAATAAAATATTATATTATTAATAAAGTGCATCTCAACATCAAATTATAAAATAAGGTTTCCATAAATAGAAACAATAATGATATATGATGGAAAACCTTACTCCAACCAAATACTGAGTCGAGTAATCACCCAATGACTACCATATGACTCTCTCACCATGCCTCATTAGCCTACGAGAGTCGTTAATAGGCTAATCCTACTGATATGTCATGGTCAACTAGAAGGGGACATTACAATCCACCCCTCCTGAAATTGCTTGTCCTCAAGCAATTCACCACCTGGATCCCACAAGAACAACTGCATAATGTCCCTGTCATCACCAAACAATTTCTGCAACATTTTCTCAAACTGAAATTGTTGTACCAACTCAATACCATCATCAAGTGCTGCAAAAGTATAAGCCTCAAGTGGAAGCAGGCCAAGAGACTGATCATCCTTGCCTCCAAACTTCATACAAGATAAACTATCATCCAAACTATCCATCACATGCACCCCTGAATTGTGCATCATGAAGAGGTCATGTACATGTATGAGAATAAAAAATGAAACTGTAAGCATTCCTCACCATGTACACTTCTGAAATCTCCTCTGTGAGCCTCGTTTGCAATCCCGATGCACTAGTAGGATCACAAATACTATCAACAATGCTCATCTCAAGATTGGAATCAAGAGAGCTATCATCATCCAAGCCATAGAGTGGATTATCATATGACCAAGTGGCTTCCA
The DNA here is from genome assembly GCA_007258455.2 of Sequoia sempervirens. Lineage (NCBI taxonomy): Eukaryota > Viridiplantae > Streptophyta > Pinopsida > Cupressales > Cupressaceae > Sequoia > Sequoia sempervirens. Next base: position 7,891 of record VDFB02059073.1, read on the forward strand.
CTTCGAACAATGGATTGAGAATCATCTCAGGTTTCTCCTGAATCACCTTCTTCTTTCTCTTACTGTCCAGCCCTCTGATGGAATGCAAGCCTCCATCCATAATACCCCTCAATACATGCCTTCTACCATCAACCTCAAAAGACATCTCCATCTTAGGTATATTGAGGGTAAATACTCCCAAGTCCTGGAGCCACTTCATTCCCAAAACTATGTCCATCTCTCCCATGTTGACCACATAAAAATCTGAATGTAACTCATAGTTGTTCAATCTCAAGGTGAGATTAGCAACCAATCTGGTGCATGCGAGAGTATATCCATCCGCTACTCGAACTCTGAATCCATCAAAATCCTCAACCTGAAGTCTGCACCAGGCTACAAAATCTCCATTAATAAAGTTATGTGTCGCACCAGTATCAAGCATAGCGATGCAACGATGTTCATCAACTGTCCCTCTAAACCTAAATGTAGTCTCATCCTGAACATTGGCAAGAAACGCCACGGGAGAAGAAGTCCTCTCATCTTGATCAAGTTTTGGAGCAACCTACTGATCCACATCATCAAAATCGGAGTCCTCAAAGTATGCCCACATGAAACGATTTTCCTTGCCCTTAGGCCTCAAAGGGCAATCATGATCCTTATTGTAAGGCTCCTTACACCAATAGCATAATTTCCTCTTCCTCAACTCTTCTCGTGTCTCCTCATCCATCATAGGTGCTGATTTATTTTCCTTGTCTGGTTGTGGAGGAGTCTCATTGCTTGTTGAAGGGACATCCTTATGTGAGCTCTTTCCTTTTGGTGTTGCGAACTCCATGCTCCTAGCCTTCTTCATTGCCTCTTGAAGAGTAGGAGGATCAAAGGCTTTTATCCATCCTCTCATAGGCTCCAATAAGCCCTCCATAAATAACACCACCAGTCGTCTCTCTGAGATATTGGGAACCATTATTGAAAATCTTTGAAAGTCCCCAATGTAGTTCTCCAAACTCCCAACTTGCTTGAGTTGAGCCAAGTCTCTGAAGTATGATTCTGGGTCTTTCTTGTCAAAGTGTTCCACCAATCTATCCACAAACTCTTGATAAGATGTGATTTGATTATGCTGCAATGTAACTAACCCATGATACCACCATTCGTGCACTGCACCCTCCAAATGCAAAGTGGCATACTTGATGGCTTCCTCTTCTGTCATGGGTCGAAGAGCCAAGAAAGTATCCAACTTATGAATCCATGACTGTGCAGTAGTTTTTCCACTTCCATCAAACATAGGTAATGTAAGCTTATTAGTAGCCTACTTGAGATTCTTATTCTAATTCCGAGGTCTCCTCTCCTGTCGAGACCTGTAGTAGTCCATCCTCGTTTGTACAAAATGATCAAAATGCATGAGCTCTCGAGCTCCTGGTGTCAATAGTTGCCATTCATCATGAGCAGCCATATATTCATCAGTGAAAGTAGGCTCCTCAAAGGCTCCTCAACATCTTCAACATTCTCTTCTACTACACATTCTTCCCTCAAGAAGGTGGGTCATGTAGGTCTATCTGCAGTGCGAGAAGATGCTCTTTGTACTCTCCTTGAACCTGCTATGCTCCTGTCATCTTCATGATCCTGGTGCTGCCTCCTAGGTAAGATCAACTGTTGTAGAGTGTTTTCAAGCTGCTGAAGTACCCCAGATACCTGCTGCTGACCATCCCTTAGACCCCTCAAAGTGTCAAGTACCTCTCTATCATCATCTCTTCCATTTCTAGGAGGACTTCTCTCTCTTCTTTCCTCCATAGGACCACCAATCTCTTTGTGCCTTGCTGCAATAGCTACTGATAAAGTGTCATGTTCAAGTTGTGGTGGCCACTGTGTTTGTTTCCTTTGTTCTCTAGCTATATACCTCTTGGTCCTATCACTTTGTTGCATAAATGAAGACAATTTCTGACCCAAAGGATGGCAGGAAACCACTCTAATACAACTAGAATATCCCTTGCCCAATTTGATATAAATTTTTTGATGTCTTGCCCAAGGAATATTGTCAAACAACTCAAATGCAAAGTCTAACCTTGCTGGTACAGAATTTCAGTCTAGTATTTTTGCTTGAAAAGGATTTCAAAGTGTTCCAAATGTGTGCATTCCAATGCTCTAATGCTGGTACTAAGCAATCATGAACAAACCCTACCCAATCTGTCCTTTATTCTTGCATTTGGTTGGCTTGTAATTGTGTCAAAACACTTTGTATGCAAAGTGTATTATAGCTGGTATGTTGTTTCAGTTTGCAAGATTGAATGACAAAGGGGTTTGTGAATATTACTATCTTCTACTACTACTATCCCAACCTCTAATTGAAAATATAATGCTTCTTTGAAACTTTGAATGCATTCATAAAGAACTAAGTGAAAATATTGCATCTACAGCCCTTAGCATTTTGTCATACAGTTATCATGCATTCCTCCTACAATGATCAGAACTAATACAATGATGACAACTACTTATTCCTTCCTTTTTTTAAATGGCAGATTATTACAATGCTTCATAGAATGGCCAAGACTCTTGGCTTTAATACATATGAATAAATGCTTAGGTCTGATATAGACTGTCACCTACAGCCGTACCTCTTATTATGCAGATAAATGACATATAATATGCATGGAACAAACGAAAACTTGATAGAAATCGCCCTTTCTTTGCTATTGAAGAAGCTACAATTATCATATCATAATCTTTACTCATATGAATCAAACTCTAAACCAATACGCCCTGTTGTTGATGATAGCAGATATAAAATAATCTGGAATTATTTAATTACTTCGTCCCACCTTCCAAAGATGGCTCTCCTCCTCAAACCATGCCACCTCCTTGAGTGAAATCAAAATTTATTGGAGGCTCTCATCTGAAAGTCATAACCCCTTATGTCTTGACATGATCTTTAGTTATCTTGATGTAGGAAAATTTGAGATCTCTTTCACTGCTTGATCTCCAATATTCTAAGCTTTAATCTCTTCAAATGAATTAATATGATCAAAATGAGGGTACACTAAACCAAAGAACAAATGATGCATTCAAACTCCACAAAACAATTTCGTACTTCTAATAATTGTCCTTGATCATAGTTAGCTTGAGACTTTTTAGAATATAATCTGATCTTTTTAATTTCAATACCCTAGGTGATAACTTTATTTTTAAAGATGCTATACTTCTCCCAAAATTGTATTCCTCAAAAATTGGCCCTTGGCCACAAATTTTTGCTTGATGAAGTGACTGAATTATCACCTCCAATCTGCAACCCTTCAAGAGATATTTCACTCCCTCAGTTATGCCATCAGTAAATTTTCATTCCCAAGACAAAATTGATTATTTTACAAAATACTTGGCTCCGCAAATACTCAAGAGAAATCAACAACAACAACATCAAATCTGCCTGCCTCAATAGTGAGACCTCAAGGTCTATTTATGCTTTTTCCTCTAGAGGTCAGCCTTAATAAAATAATATTATCTTTTTGACTTCTAGAAGATTCCAATATATTTTATTTATTTGCACTTTATAAAATATTAAAATATTATATTATTAATAAAGTGCATCTCAACATCAAATTATAAAATAAGGTTTCCATAAATAGAAATAATAATGATATATGATGGAAAACCTTACTCCAATCAAATACTGAGCCAAGTAATCACTAAATGACTACCAGATGACTCTCTCACCATGCCTCATTAGCCTCTGAGAGCCGTTAATAGGATAATCCTACTGATATCATGGGTCCAACTAGAAGGGGACATCTGGCGGGTTCAAGGTGAAAGCTCTAAATGTGTCAAGGTATCAGTCTAGGTTGGGCGGGCTTATGTTGGTCAACACTTGAGCGTAGCCAGCTATCATCTAATTGACCCAAATCAATCATTAACATCATTTGCTAGGATGAATCCTTCCTGCAATGGACATCAACATCATCCATCCATAGTAGTTAGGTCTTGGCTAGCGGTATTAAAGAACATTAGCTTGTTTGTCTACTTTATCTTTGTCTTTTCATGTATCTTTTTGTGCTCATTTCAATGACCTCTCAATGATGTCCCAAACGAGGGGATTTAGAGAGAAAGAAATGAGGTAACAATCAATATCATTTTATCTATTGTGTTTGTTGGATATTCTTGTAATATAACCTTGGTTATATGTGCTTTGTTTAGGTGTACGAAGGATGTTTTAGGTATCTTGTTGACCACATAGGAAGACTTTCCTTTCTATGTTTTGGTCCAAGATGTTTGTAATATCTGAACTGTGTTTTGAACAAGGTTCCATGTGTCAGGTGTGAACAGGAGTACTCCTATCTAATTATCGAGTGAAAATCCATCACACTAGGTGCAACGCCACCCTGGTTCTTTATACCTTGATGTATCATGCCTACGTGTGTCATCAAACATAAGGTAAATGGCCCTTTTAAAGTCCCAATCCTTGGTAAGCAAATCATCATCATTGTCATCATCTTTTGACTTGTTGGAGTCTCTTACCTTCTTCTATCTTCTTTCTACGCTAACATGGTACTGTGTGAGTAAAATATGCATAAATGAATAACAAACACAATCAATAAGACATATATCAAGAGATTTAAACAACAATTAATCTATTTAAAGTGAGAAATATCTCAAAAACATCCCATTGCTCTCTATCTCCAAAGATTTATTAAATCACTGTGGCTCTCAGATTTTGTAAGCACTGTAACTGTTAAAATTCCAATCTAGAGAATGAGATGATGTAAAATGCAGGAAACTAATCCTATATGACAATTACTAAATGATATTTTGATGATACTATAGATGAAATTGACATGAAAATGATTGTAAACTAGGATGTAGCTAAATGAAAATCCATGATTATAATTTCTAATTTAAAATGATTTGCTATTGCTATTGCTTAATTTCTTGATTTCTCTAATGCTATTTCTACAGAGTAAGATTGCACAAAGTCAGGATCTTTTTCCTATGGAAAGAAGCTATATTTATAGATTCCTGACAACATATTTGTGATGTGGCAACAAGTAAGGGTCTGAATTTGATTTGAAAGTTTCAATGGTGAAAGATGAAGAAGCCTGAGAAGATTATGGAGATTGTTCCTCCCCACAAAAACATTCAGCCAAAGGATAGGAAGAATCAATGGAAAAAGATGAAGTTTGCCTATAATTTGTCACAAATTTATCTCCAAATTTGTCCATGAAGGCTGAGTTGAATTAATTAGATATAAAATATCTAATTTTGTTAGGTGCATATGATGAGTGAAAAGAGGAATTAGTTGTAGAAATATGCCTTTTATTTGATTATTTAGATTTATTCAAATTAGCAAAAGAGGATATTTAATTTAATAAAACAAACTATAGAAATCTATTTATTAAATAAACATAGAAGAAATATGGTAATTAAATAAAACAAAGTATGAAACTTGCTTATTTAATTTAGATAGAATGATGTGATTAAGATAGAAGAATTAGAAGTGAACTATATAAATAAATATTTCTATTTATTTATAAGTAGATGAATTAAAGGAGTCAATTAATCAAATAAATCGTATTTAATTAATTAGATTATCCAAACCATTTTTAGGTGTATACATTTTTCCCCTTTTTGAAGTGATGTGTTTACGCATTGCTTCAAAGAAAATTTTGCTGCTGCTATGAGTACTGATGAAATTTTTTTATTTATGCCACTAGATGTTTATTTAATTGATGATGGATATATGCCCCCTCTCGGAAATGAATTGATGATTTTTTTATTTTTGGATTTTTGGAATTTTCAAATTTTTATGATTTTTATGATTTTTTGATGATTCGATGATTTATCTCTTGTTAAAGAATATTGATTCCGCCAGTTGATTAAATGTTTCCCTAATTTTCCTCCTTGTGTTTGATGATTTTTGATCATGTCAACCTTTGATTTGATATTGATTGATGATCCTGATAGATTTTGAATTATTGATTGATTGATTGACCTCATGATAGGTGAGGATCAATGATAGATTGATGATTGACCTCATGATAGTTGAGGTTCATTGATAGATTGATTGATTGACCTCATGATAGGCGAGGATCAATAATAGATTGATGTTTGACCTCATGATAGGCAAGGTTCAATGATAGTCACTCACGAGATTGGATCAAAGTCTCACCAGAGCTGATTAGATTGATAGGCTAATTGATTTTTGATTGATTGACAATATTGCTGATTTGTGATATGTTATGATCATAGGAGGATTTTAGAGTTCTTCCCAAATATGTGGGACATGATTTTGCATCTGGTGCACGATGATATAGCACTAGTAAAATTTAGCAAATAAATGACTATGTGACTAAAAATTTTAGTAATGTGACTAAAAATTTTAGTCACATGACTAAAAATTTTAGTCACATGACTAACACTAGTAGTATTTGGAAAATAAATGACTAATTTGGTCATTTATAAGTGACTAATCTGGTCATCGGGTAAAATCACAACTAAATGATTAAATAAATGACTAAATAAATAACTAAATAAATGTGCTCATTATTAAAATCTTGGCCATAATTTTCATTTTAATAAACATACTCTAAAACCTTCATCAAGACCTTATTTTCAACTGTATCTTGCCATAATTAATAATAAAATATTACAAATAAAATTACTAAAAAATATTTTTTGTGGAATAAATATTTTATTTTGTGGTGTCATCATATGAACACCAAAATTTCTTCTAAATTGACGAAAACCACCAAATTATAAAAATTAATAAAAACCATAAGAGAACCTAAAAAACTAAAACCCAAAAACCTTGAAAAATAAAAAAATAAGCAAAAGGAAGAGAAAAAACAAAAAAT